>OU426987.1:92071643-92194780 GCA_911387755.1 Chrysotoxum bicinctum
TTTAAAAACTTGACCAGTGAACCCATCAAATTTTAGTCATATATATTTATAATTTTAATATTTAACATTGGTGGCTCACGGGGACACAACACAAGGGGAGGGAAAAATTTCGACTTCTTAATCTACCATTTTTACTTGCGACTTATAGGTACTATAAGGCAAGTTATGCATTCGTAAAAAAAATCGAACTCGAGATTTTGATCAAAGTTGACATTACGATGATAGCGAAGACTAAAAAAGTGGGTCTCGCAATTCTGTCTGTCTGTCTGTCTGTCTGTCTGTCTGTCTGTCTGTCTGTCTGTCTGTCTGTTCGACTACAGGCTAAACGACTCGGCCGATTTTCTTTAAACTTGGTACATATCATTTTTAATTTTTTCCCCCCACACGTTTTTTTCTTTTTTTTTTTAAGACCAAAAATAACGGTACCCCCCATACGAATTTTTTTCGAAATTTTATAAACATTTTTTTTTCTCAAAAACTGTTCAACAGATTTTAAAAATAAAGATACAGAAAAATTTCATTTAATTAAATCTAGGTATTGGTTGAAAAAAATTTTCCGAAAAATGGTTATTGAGGGTACCCCCCATGGAACCATTTTTTTTGTTTTTGATTTTCTCAAAAACGGTCCAACCGATTTTGATCATTTTTTTTTTGCTAAAGCTCCCCAAAAACATAAATAGAATTGTGGCCTCAAATTTAAAAAAAAAATTTTTTTGGATTTTTAAAAAAAACTTCAAATTTTTTTTTTCAAAACTCAATATTTCGAAAACCCCATGCTAGATTTTTTTTAAACTTGATAAATAAAAGTTTCGCAATATGATCTACAAGATGTGGAACAAAATTTTTTATTTTACCTAAAATATACAAATGCTAAAAAATTAAAAAAAATGGTTTTCAAAAATCGTATTTATCTCGAAAACGGCACGTAGAATTTTGATAACATTTTTTTTCTTTCAATTAATTTTTACGATCTTTAATTTAATAAAAAAAATTTTGAAATTAAGATATTATAGCTTGTACCTACCATAGAACGATTTTTTCGAATTTTGAATTTCTCATTATCCACATAACGGATCTTAATGAAAATTTTTATAGAGAAGCTTCTAAAAAGTCTAAAACACATTGCATTTCAAACCTTTAAAATAAATATTTTTTGAATTTTTGAAAAAAAAATCTATTTTTTCTTTTTTTTGAAAATTCCATAACTCCGAAATGGGTCAATATTTCTTTTCGTAAATTTAATTTTTATTCGAACAATAATAAAAACTTTAAATTAGCGTACCAAAATTTTTTCTTAAAAAGCTTTTAAAAAGTTTGTATATAAAAGCTTCTTTTAAAGAAACCACTACAAGGACTTATAATTTTTGTTCTTGCATAAATTCATATTTGCATAGCATTCTGTTACTACTAAAAGAATTTAAAAATTAATTTTATCCTTATGAACAATTTTCTCAATAACATTCGTTTTTAAAATTCCCAGTCGATTACATAGGAGCAAGTTCGTGCGACCCAGTCGTGCATTTTATTTTTATGTTCCAGGTCTAGTTTTTTTTTTGTTTATTTACAGGGTCTTTCTTTTCAAGGTCTTTATATTTCTTTTCAGTTTTTCTTTCCTTTTCAGGTTTCCTTTATTATTTCTTTACAGGTTTTTTTTTCTCTTTTATTTTCAGGTTCTTTTTGATTTATTTGAATGTTTTATTTTTTTCAGGTTTTTTACTTTTCAGGGCAAAATACGGTATGTAACATATGTTTTATATTTAGTTTTAATTTGGTTTTTACCTATATAATTTTTTTCCTATGGTTTAAACAAGGGTTTTTTTTTCTATTTGTATTTTTTTTATTGGTATTGATTTATTTTATAAACTATATACGGGGGTGGTATTAAAAGGGGGGTCGCACTGGCACTTTTTTTTTTTTTTTTTTTTTTATAATCTACACTTATTTTGAGTTTTATGGCACTTCAATTGCACTTTTGTTCGTTATAATTGTTTTATTTTAATTTTATAAATTATTTAGCATTTCCGATAAATACCTTTTTTTTCTCCGCTTGACTTTATTTTTTTTTTTTTTTTAGCTTGCCCTTTAAGCAGCTTCGCGACCCGCACATTACCTTCTTTAACCACTGACTAAGTTTTCCCACCCATGCAACAGGTGAAAACACTTCTCTTGCTATCAACAGCTATACCGGTGATTTTGTCATACGACACACCAGTTAGCAAAAAGAGATCATACCATTGATTAGCGGGCACTGCTGCATGGGAAGTTCAAGTTCAAGTTCATGTACATACATACATTTGGTGGTGGCTCGTGAGCTTTGTAATTTTATGTGCGAATAGGTGATCTTAATTATTGGACTTTATAGTCTGGGATGTTTAAGTTATGTTATTTTTTCTTGTTTATGGTATTATTATAAATATTATTATTGAGTTGCCATACTGCTCAACTTCTATGAAGTTGGAAATTACCTATCCCGGGCTTTGCCAAGGGATTAGGCTCTGTGATATTTATTTATTTTAGATCAAGATTGTGTTTATAAAATTTGTAGGAACCGCCGAAATATATTGCACGTGTTTAAAATAACCGCCTTTTGCATTGCTTCCAACTCCACTATCAGATTTTCTTTTTCCATTTGTGAGACCAGGATTTTCGTTATCAAGCCAGTTGCTGAGATCACTATTGGGACGATGTTGACGGATTCTGCCCGATACATTCATTCATTCATCTCATTAGCTAGCTCTGTGTATTTGCCTATTTTGGAGCTATACGCCGCCGTCTGCAGGTTGTGGCTAAGAGGAATCGCGATGTCAACAAATTCTACACGATTTCTGATTCCTGTGATGTGAAACTAAACGATTATGAAAAGCTGAGGGTAATGTAGTCAGCGAAACAATTTAAGGGAGGAGACAAAACGGAGCCCTCCCAAGTAACATTTTTCATCTCATAAGATGCTCCAAGAGTTCAACTAGATTAGTTAAGAGGAGCTAAAAGTAATCTTAAAGAATACTTCGAGATTCTTTTAAAACTGTTAAAAAGCTTAAATGGCCTAGTTATGAGAGGCTCTTCCTACTCATAGTAGCAACAGAAGTTTCTTTATGGGATGACAGATACACGTTTATATTAAAATGGCACTTCGAAGGCTCTAATAGAGATCGGCAAAATCCTATTATGAGAAAGCGTCTCTTCCAATAAGAGGTGATAAAAAGAGAACAGAATATTTGTTAACTTAATAAAGAATGAAACAAAATACTTTTTAAGTTTGTGTGTATACATGATTTGCTATGCCAACAAACTGTTAGGCTTGATATAGTATTTATTTTGTAAGTCTATCAACTATTATATTATAATGGCGATGTATGATATTTATTATTTTGCACATATGGGAACCGAAATGTTAATGCGGTTGAAATTGTATCTACTAATTCTAACATTTTACGTCGAAAAAACACAAAGCCCCTTCAAAATAATGCATATTTAAATTATTTTATTTATAACTTTTATCGGAAATAGGGTTACCATATATTTCTTTCGTAAGCAAATAAAATCAAAATTAACTTTGAAATTTGTTTTGTTTTTATTTAGGTCATGAGTCATTTACTTGTGAGAGTAAATAGGGAACAGGAAAGGTCAAATTTAATATAAAATATTCCAAATTACGCACTGAGAGTCTTATGCTGCATTTACAAGAGTAACAAAATCGCATATTCTCTGTAATTTTCTACTATTACTCTTGTCACAAAAAATTACTACTTGTGTAATGCAAAATAAAGAATATATTTTTTTTGTTAATTTTGAATGAAAAGATAGTAGTAGCAATAAAATCCCAAGATGTTAATGTATTTAGTTTAAATTGAAAAAAAGTTACACAATATATTTTATACTTTCTATGTAATCACAACAATGCTAAATGTTAACTTGAAAATGCCACCTAATAAATTTTAAGTCAGTGCTACAGCCAAGTTATTTTATCGAGAACATAATTTTTTAAGTTATGGTAACCCTTAAATGTACAGGCAACTACTTTGCTTGTGTATAGGAATATGGCTGCTGCTGACGCGACACTAACTCTTCTAGTATAGTAACATCTTTATTCTTTCTATGGGATCTTAGACGCTTCTTTATGATTTATGTGTACTTGCGTGCGAGTGAGAGGAGAATGTTGACATCAGAAAACTGAAGTTTGTGAATAGTTGTGCTTGTTGCATTAAGGATCTTATTAGGATCTTATTGCAAAGCTTATATTCTTTGAACTCCAAATTGTGGTATACAAATAACTTTACTCTTAAATATGACTTGTTATGGGATTATTTGGACATATTTAGAGCTCAGTTTTCAGAAAGGGATTCATATAAGACTATAAGTTTTTATAATCTAACTACAAGAAGAGAAAATAGTTTTGCTATAAGATTTAAGTTCTTTTAAGCTGAAAAAGTGTTTAACTCTTAAAATAAAAGTTTTATGACATCCAGTTGAGTTTCATAACAAGATATTAATACTTTAGTATAGCAATGGGATATAAAAGAGTTGTATGAGAGTTTTTTTCAGATTTCAAGAGCTAAGCTCTGGAGAGTATGTTAGTTGGGCTGGTACACGCCAGTATGTATTTTGTGAATATCAGATTTGAAATCGTCCACTACTACTTGTAGTGAACGGTCAGAAAGGTAATTTCTAATCCAACGAAGAAAAGATTCATCGATACCAAATGCACGCAATTTCAATAAGAGAGCTTGATGCCAAACTCTATCAAATGCATTTGAAATATCAAGTAAAATAATATTTCTTTCTCCAAAACGATGAAAATATTTGTTCCACTGTTCGGTGCGATCACCAGTGCCAGACCTTTTATTACGAAAGTCATAATACTAACGGTCAGTAAGAAGTTTTCGTTCCTCAAGATATTTCATAAGCTGGAAGTTGATCAACGTTTCAATGACCTTGGAAAGAAGGGAAGTAAGTGCAATTGGTGGATAGTTTGAGAGGGAGAAGGATTCGCCGTTTTCAGGGACAGGCTGGACAAATGCTGTTTTCCACCCACTCGAAATGGGAAGTTTAAAGTAGGAATGATGAAAAAGCAGTAGTTTTGTTAGCGTAGAAGAATAACTCTTCAGAACAAGAGGAGGGATACTAGGAGATTTGTAAGTGCCAAGCAGCGTTACCACTTCCGGAAAAAAAGTCGAAGTAGATTTGAATAAAAAAGGGAAGAAAAATCGAAGTAGATTTTAAAATGACTTTTTACTTACTTTTAAAAAAATTAAACTCAAGATATTCATCAGTTGAAAAAAGTAGTGATTCCGTCTGTCTGTAGGTCTGTACCTCAAAAATATGAAATGGTTTGTTTCTTTAGCTCGGTTCCTACTATACAGCCATTATGAAATATCATATTTATTTCGAAAATGGTTCTAATGATTCTGATAAAAGAAATTATGTGTAGACTAAAACAAAAAACGAAGTAGATTTCGTTCTTTTTGTAAAATTGAAGTAGTCTTAAACATAGATTTATAAAATGAAGTAGATATCAGTATTTTGATGAAGGTGCGAAGTAGGAAGTAGATTTTAAAATATTTTGAGAAAAAGAAGTAGATCTACTTCAATTGAAGTAAAGTGGTACCACTGGTGCAAAGATCTTTTAGTACTCTAGCAACTGGATGAGTGCTCAAGAAGATTCGTCCCATAAAATCGTTTACGCTCTCAAGTACAGGCGGAGTCATGTCACCGTCTGGTAGCTTCGAATTTACAGCAAACTGTGCTGCAAGTAAAGTGCTTTTATCTATCGAACATACAACGGGAGTTTCATTGAAGACGAACGTTGGCACCAGGGTTCGGACTAAGGTTTTAAATTTTCGAAATAGATACGGAAAAAAACTGAAGTAGATCCACAATTTTCGAAGTAGTTTTAGGAAATTAAATTATATAAATATAACATAATATAAGTAAATCCTAATTTCAGACTTTAAAAAAAATTACTTAAATATAACTACTATTTTAAAGTAAATTTTCCATCAACAAACTTGTACTTTTGTATGAATTTTATTAATTCAATAGGTGGCTTATAAATCTTTGCGTTTTTCTGCAACCCAAGTAACATTTTTCATCTCATAAGATGCTCCAAGAGTTCAACTAGATTAGTTAAGAGGAGCTAAAAGTAATCTTAAAGAATACTACGAGATTCTTTTAAAACTGTTAAAAGCCTTAAATGGCCTAGTTATGAGAGGCACTTCCTACTCATAGTAGCAACAGAAGTTTCCTTATGGGATGACAGATGCACGTTTATATTAAAATGTCACTTCTAAGGCTCTAATAGAGATCGGCAAAATCCTATTATGAGAAAGCGTCTCTTCCAAAAAGAGGTGATAAAAAGAGAACAGAATGTTTGTTAACTTAATAAAGAATGAAACAAAATACTTTTTAAGTTTGTGTGTATACATGATTTACTATGCCAACAAACTGTTAGGCTTGATATAGTATTTATTTTGTAAGTCTATCAACTATTATATTATAATGGCGATGCATGATATTTATTATTTTGCACATATGGGAACCGAAATGTAAATGCGGTTGAAATTGTATCTACTAATTCTAACATTTTACTTCGAAAAAACACAAAGCCCCTTCAAAATAATGCATATTTAAATTATTTTATTTATAACTTTTATCGGAAATAGGGTTACCATATATTTCTTTCGTAAGCAAATAAAATCAAAATTAACTTTGAAATTTGTTTTGTTTTTATTTAGGTCATGGGCCATTTGCTTGTGAGAGTAAATAGGAAACAGGAAAGGTCAAATTTAATATAAAATATTCCAAATTACACACTGAGAGTCTTATGCTGCATTTACAAGAGTAATAAAATCTCATATTCTCTGTAATTTTCTACTATTACTCTTGTCACAAAAAATTACTACTCGAGTAATGCAAGATAAAGAATACATTTTTTTTGTTAATTTTGAATGAAAAGATAGTAGTAGCAATAAAATCCCAAGATGTTAATGTATTTAGTTTAAATTGAAAAAAGTTACACAATATATTTTATACTTTCTATGTAATCACAACAATGCTAAATGTAAACTTGAAAATGCCATCTAATAAATCTTAAGTCAGTGCTACAGCCAAGTTATTTTATCGAGATCATAATTTTTTAAGTTATGGTAACCCTCAAATGTACAGGCACTACTTTGCTTGTGTATAGGAATATGGCTGCTGCTGACGCGACACTAACTCTTCTAGTAATATCTTTATTCTTTCTATAGGATCTTAGACGCTTCTTTATGATCTTATGTGTACTTACGTGCGAGTGAGAGGAGAATGTTGACATCAGAAAACTGAAGTTTGTGAATAGTTGTGCTTGTTGCATTAAGGATCTTATTAGGATCTTACTGCAAAGCTTATATTCTTTGAACTCCAAATTGTTTCTTGATATAGGAGGATTTAAACTCAAATTCTTTTAGAATTTTCGAAGTGGTATACAAATAACTTTACTCTTAAATATGACTTGTTATGGAATTATTTGGACATATTTAGAGCTCAGTTTTCAGAAAGGGATTTTTATAAGACTATAAGTTTTTATAATCTAACTACAAGAAGAGAAAATAGTTTTGCTATAAGATTTAAGTTCTTTTAAGCTGAAAAAGTGTTTAACTCTTAAAATAAAAGTGTTATGACATCCAGTTGAGTTTCATAACAAGATATTAATACTTTAGTATAGCAATGAGATATAAAAGAGTTGTATGAGAGTTTTTTTCAGATTTAAAGAGCTAAGCTCTGGAGAGTATGTTAGTTGGGAAGTGATCTCGAAAACATTAAATTTTCCGTTTAAACGATACCTAAACTTGTTTTTTTTTTATGCAAAACAGAGTGATCAGCGTTGTCTTTAAATATGTTGGTTAAGAATTTCAAAGAGAAGTAGATCATAAAAAAGAGAAGTAGGGAAGTAGATTAATTTTCTTTCTCAAAATTGAAGTAGATCTACTTCGATCAAAGTAAAGTCCGAACCCTGGTTGGCACTGAGGTTTTCGTAGTGTTTCGTACTTTTTTTTACAAATGACATAAAATGTGTACTAATCCTGTTTTCTTCAGTGTTGGCTTAAGAACTAAGAAAACTTTTTTTTAATTTTTTGATCGCACACGCGGCGCGGCAGTTTTATTTTGTGCATATTATATTTGGATTAATATATTTTATTTTAATATTTTTATTTTTATTTGTACTGAGTTAGACTCATAGAGAATTCTAAAGAACAATAGATACTATGAGACAAATTGACTACGTTACCACTCGTGCGCTCACTTTGGGATGCAGATCGGCCCTTCAAAATCAAGTGCAACGCTTTCAAGGGCAATTATATATCTGTCATTTGATAGTATGATGATTTTCGTATACTACTCGTATTTTAAACAGTTGTATGCAATGCGTATATAATTGTTTTGTATATTGGTAACCATAGCTGGGCATTAACTCGTTAATCCGTTAATCGTTAATTAACGAAGTTAAAATTTTGATTAACGGATTAACTTTTAAGTTAACTTTTAAAAATGTTAACGGAAACGTTAAATCCGTTAATCCACGTTAAGTCCTTTAATCGTTAATCCAATGCATACTATTTACCGCGCGGCGCGAAAAACAGGCTCAGACAAGTGCCGTGCGGCGTGTGCCGCGGGTGAAACAAAAACAGCTAGGTACGTATTATATTTTGACGGCGCGTGCGAGTGAGAAAACTGCGAAGAGATTCGTTTCGTTTGATCATTTCATTATGGCGGTCGTACACTATGTGCGCGATAAGTTCAACCAACTTAGTTCAACTTTTTATTCAACTCTTTTGTTGGATAAACGAATTTACAACCTCTTACACTAGTGCAGCAACTTACGTAATTCACGTTGAGCAACTAAAGTTGAACAAAATGCGTTTGGAGCCCCGTACACATAATTGACCAACTTTCCCATATGTTGATTAACCCCGCACACCTAGTTGATCAACTCTTAAAACTTATTCCAGTGTTGAATAGCTCCGTACACCTAGTTGACCAAATTACTCAAATGTTGAATAACCTCGTACACTAGGTAGTTGATAAACTTGTTCGAATTTTACAGAAAAAATTTTTTTTTCAGTTGATTAACCGCGTTTTCGATATTGTTGCTCAACCAGTTGATGAACGAGTTGATACCTTCGTACACGATAAACAAAAAACTCAAACGTCAAACCTGAAATAATTTTGACTTCAGTTCGGTACATACATTTATTGTCGACGCATGCCTTCGCTTTAAAATATTCTTAAATTTGTTCCGTATGAGTATGATTTCCTCTAAGAAAAAAAAAGTGGCTGCCGCATTAATAATATTAGAGAATGAACGACAAAAGAAGAAAAAACAGCCAAGACGATTCTGGGTAGAAGAATTTTTCTTGAGTCGCAAAGAAAATTGTTTTTTTTTTTTTTCAATGAAATATATGAGAAATTAAAATCAATTGATCCCACCGCGCCCGTGAATTCGAATTCAAAGTTTAGGCAATTGCATTTTCGAGGAAATTTAAGATCAAGCCAATTCCCTGGCATCTCGATTTTTATAAGAGGGGCTCTTAATGTCCCATATATTAGGCTTTTCCTCAATTGCTAAAATCATTTGCAAAATTAATTCCGTGGTCCACTCTGATTTTTTATCACCTTCCATGACGAAAAACCAAAATAAACTACAGTTTGCAAGTTGCATCAACTGCAAGTTCATGGCAACGCAATAGTTCAACCACGTAGAAACATTTCACTGCAGCCAACGCAACGCAACACGATATTACGTCAAGAAATCCGAAAGAAAATTAAAAAGTTGATCAACGCGTTGAACAAATAATGTGCAACACATTATCTTGAAAATGTTGCTCAACGTGGTGATCGAACATTTTCAAGGAGCAACACGAGCTCGTACACACTCGTACACTTGTTGCGCAATTCGTTGAGCAACGGCCAACAACTAGATCCAACCCGTTGGTTGAACAGAATTGAAGGCACCGTACATTAGAGTTGAATGCGTTGAATTCGAATTTGTGCGTTGATCGCCTAGTGGACGACCGGCATTACTTAACGCCGGTGCTCAGAGTAAAAAAATATAAAAAATGCAATTTTTATCACATGTTAACGGATTAACGATTAACGTTAACTTGCGTTAATTCTTCCGAAATTTAACGCTTAACGTTTAACGAAGCTAACTTTTTTAGTAGCGGATTAACGATTAACGAAGTTAACTGTTTGATTAACGGTGCCCAGCTATGTTGGTAACAGTTATTTGAACCATCAATACTTTTAGGTCAAATCAAAGAGTTTGTTATCCTGTCTGTTAGTATTTAATTGCGATCTTAAATATGAGTAACCCTCTGATTATGTCATTACTAGTAAGTACATAAAATATTATGTTTTTTTCTAGGTTATACTAAAAGTCCTAAAATCAAATATTTTGATGGCAAAAATTGGAACGACGCGTAACAAACTTTTGCATTTGGACCACAATGCGACGACGGAGCGGAGAAAAAGAAAATCGCCAGCATACTACTCGTAGTGTCGTAGTATTTGATTTCACAGACTGTTCGTGAATCCCCGACCCTTCGACCTTTTCTTCCGATCAAGAAATGTAGATTAGGTAAACATTTTCGCAAGTAAATATCGGCTTTAAAAATTTTAAGAAAAGCTTGGTGTTAATCTGGGATTTGCGATGACACTTAACGCAATAAATTCGACACAAAAATAAAAGTAATAAAAAAAAAATAAAAAAATAGAAAAAATAAAAATAAAAATAAAAATAAAAATAAAAATAAAAATAAAACTAAAAATAAAAATAAAAATTAAAATTAAAATTAAAATTAAAATAAAAATAAAAATAAAAATAAAAATAAAAATAAAAATAAAAATAAAAATAAAAATAAAAATAAAAATAAAAATAAAAATAAAAATAAAAATAAAAATAAAAATAAAAATAAAAATAAAAATAAAAATAATATTTATTTGAATTTTTTTAATCATTGATTATATTCGAGTAGATAGTAGACAATAATTTTTGATTCATTACATATTGTTTTTGTCCTTTAACCTCACTGGTACATTCTTCACCTATGTATAAAATAAAATTAAAAAAAATATAATATAAATCAATATAAAATAAAGAAAAAATAAAAATTTTCATTATAAACCTGCAAATTTTGGTATTTATCCATTGTGGACCTGCAACAAGCTGAGTAAGGCTGCCCGTACAGTGGTGGGACAAAGCGATGCGGTCTGTCCGTGAATCCCAGACTCTTCGAATTATTCTTCCGATCAAGAAATGTAGATTAGATAAACATTTTCGCAAATAAATATGGCCAATGATTTTTTGTGGCGGCAGATAAGTAGATTGGTAACTTTACTAACTTTACTAACTTTCTACTACCTTATAGTTCTTTGCTTTTCTACGTTCTGGTCATATCATACATGATACGAGTATCGTTTATCAATATTATCAATTCTCCTACCTTATAGTTCTTTGCTTTTCTACGTTCTGATCATGATATCTCTTTAAGATTCCTAAGTTTGCTATAGATTCTTAGTAAATATTTGGTTCAGTATTATGGTATTATTTAACACCGAATTTGAAATTGATGATAACTTTACAAAAATTTACGAAACGCAAATTATTATTTTCTCGATGGAATATTAAGAAACATTATTAAAACTATCAGGGAAACCTTGAAGTCAACCTGGATTAGGACCCAGGAATTTTTAAATTATAGCTAGGTTAGGTTAGGTTAGGTTTAGGTGGCTGCTTTCCGGAAAAGCCAACACACTTTAACCGAAATTTGGTCCGTTGTGATACCACAGGATTCCAAAGATCTCCCTTACTCGTTAAACTATTTGGAGTTAGCAATGAAGCATTTGAGATAGTAAATGTCAGAATTTCTTAGATCACTAGGATCATTGTAGTAGAAGTGTCCCAAGTGGAGTCTACGTCTTTGTGCTAGGGCAAGACAAGAACATAGAAGGTGAAAGATTGACTCCTCTTCTTCTTCATCCATGCAACTTCTGCAAAAATCATTTGCGAGAACTTTAAGGCCAATCGAAATATACAGGGTGACCGGTAATTCGTGTGCTATACCTTGGGATGTGATTCTTGGTCATATTCTAAGAAAAAATTGTCCTACAGTAAAGTCACCACCTTTTTACGATTTCAAAAAAAGGCTAAGGTCAATTTCTATGTCAGTCTTATGTGTAATTTTAAATAATTTTTTATTTTATGTACACACAAATACAGTCATAATAAGTGCTCAAAATGCCCTCCTGCGTTTTGGATGCATGCTCAAGCCCATTTTTGGATTTCATTTTTAATGTTTATTCTCGATAACTCTTGCCTTACTTTTAGTGATCCTTCGGAAATACGTTGTTTTAATTCAGTTAAAGTTGCTGAGGAGAAAAAGAAAAACGTCAACTAACTCTTTAATTTCTTGGCCTGTCCGTGAATCGCCGACCCTTCGATCTTTTCTCACGATCAAGAAATGTAGATTAGGTAAACATTTTCGCAAATAAAAGTGGCTGTTGATTTCTTGTGGCGGCAAATAAGTATGTAGGTACATGTTATTCAAAACTTATCTTACTTCGATTTTGTGTGAAGAACCGGTAACTGTTTATCATTTATCAACATTATCAAATTCTCCTACCTTATGTTCTTTGCTTTTCTACGTTCTGGTCATGATATCTCCAAGATTCCTAAGTTTGCTATAGATTCTTAGTAAATATCTGGTTTAGTATAATGGTATTATTTAACACCAAATTTAATTTTATGATGGCGGAACTGCAATAAAAGTAGAATCGGTGGTCATAATGTTGCGAAATATCAACCAACCGCGACTTTGTAACGGCAATCGGCTAGCAGTGAAAAAATTACTGAACAAAGTGATCGAAGCAATCATGTCCCAATGGTACCAACTGACGTACCGTTTGAATTTAAACGACTGCAATTTCCAGTGCGGCTTGCTTTCGCTATGACCATAAATAAATCACAGGCTCAGTCAATCTGCAAAACCCATGCTTCTCTCATGGACAGTTGTATGTTGCCTGCTCTCGCGTCGGAAAAAAATATCGTGTATACGATAAGACATTACAATGAAAATACCAGATTATTACTACTACTACTAAAGTCTTGCAATGTACAAAATAGGACACTTATATTTGTAAGTAATCGATGTTTAGCATGGAGACATAAATCTATAAATATGAAAAGTGATCACTCTGAAATATGTTTTATTACTGTTGTTTTAGAGAAAAAAGGGCAGAACAACATCTGCCGGGGCAGCTAGTAACAAATAAAAAAAATTCAAACAATCATTATAAACCTACGAATTTTTGGCATTTATACTCATTGTAGTCAATAAAAGAGCATTCCATGTATTTAGAAAATGCAAAGGAAACATTCTTTTTCACGATTATTTCTTGATAATCCTGCCGAGTCCGGAAGACATGAACCACTAGACTTAAAAATGCATTCAGAATCTATCTATTGTTAAAGAACGCCTTCAGCTGTTTTTGATGCCTCGAAAATTTAATTCTCAGAAGGCTTTTATGTGACATAGTTTTTACACGTTTGTTTGCGAATATTAAAAGATTGCTCTTTGTAACAAATACTGCAAGCAGCCATTGCACAATAATAACTCCATTTATAAACATATAGAAAGAGTACACAGTTTCCATCAATTTCTTTATTTCACTGGAAACATCTGTCACTACCGTTATTCTTAACTGCGAGCAATTTTTAACAGTTTATTTTATTAAACTTTAGTTTCATCACTATATTTTTTAAATTAATTTTTAGTTATTTGGGACGCTTTTTAGATTAAGCAATCCATCATCGGGCGAAGAAGTTTGGTGACCTTTTGGTTAGCTTTCCTGGTTGCTGGATGCGTTTCGCATTGAATATTGAGTGTCTGGATATCGAGACTATCGAGACCGATGCTCATTAACAACTGAAAATGAAATTAGAACAATATAAACATAAGTAAATTCAGAAAAATAAAAAGAAACAAACTTACCAACTCAAAAGTTAACACTCCGCCATCATGTTTGTTTTGATTAGACAATAAGGTTATTTTGTTCTCTCTTTGTTGATGGATCATTACTATATTCTGTTCAGCAAAAATTGTCAGTACAGGCCTAATGGGAGAGCTTTTTCTTAAGCAGTGGCGCCTGATGCACCCTCACTACAATGCGTTAGGAAAAATGCCATTAAAAAGAGAGCAAGCCACTGACTTTTCTTAAGGAATTGTTGTTGTAATTCTTTGCAAAAAGTTGTACACCCCAACACGACCGTCGCGTCGTATACCACTGCTGACGATATACTGTCAAGAGTGCAAAGTGTCACTCAAGAGTCAAGACTCGATACGATCGTGCGCTCTTTATCTACATCAAAACAGAGTTACCATTATCATTCTCAATTACAAGGTTTTTATTAAGGAGCTTTTGGGATTTGAAGCTTTTGAGAACACATTTTAAGAAGATGAGTAATGAGTATGTTGAATGTTGTCGTATTGCTTTTCAACTTAAAAAAAACGCGCCTATTATCTTACCGCTTGGTGTTGTGGGAAAAGGTAAATTGAATATTGTTTTCAGTCGTTTTGAATCGGCAGACGGTAGCCCTACGCGTTTTTTACTCTCATTTGCGGCGATTTATAATGTAAACTACGGAATCACTGTGAGAGCTTTAAAAGACGACGCACTTAAGCACGGCAATGCAACCAGAATGAGAGACAAACGTCCTATCTTCCCTGTACTGACAATTTTTGTTGAACAGAGTATAGTACTGATCTCCACCTCAAAGTGATCGGTTGAATTGTGGAAGAGAGAAATAAGAAATCTCCTCGCGACTCAATGAGAGTGCAATAAACGTTATTGAAAAAGTGCACCCTTGAAAAAACAATAATTGACTCAGTGAGTGGTAAATTTTCCTTCTTTCTCCTTCACCCACAGTTTGGGTCACACCATGCATTGTGTGTTACTGTTTGAACTAAAGGAACATCAGACAGATTGCTGTTATTTATTTTCTAACTGAGGAGTGGATCAATAAATTTGCTATTAAGGCATTACACTAATGGTAAATTGTATTGCGAAGTTATTTTGGATCCCAAACGTTATATGAGCATAGTTTATTGTCTGATTGGGTTTGTATGTTTGTTTTTTGAGTGAATTTCGAGTTGATTGTAGCAACATTTCTGTGCAGTACATGTCCATACTGTAAAAAACTGACCATCACAAGTACTTACTGAAGACGAAGTGGTTGGAAATTCTCATCACATGGAATTCAGCGTGCCTGGTTACAGTTTAGTGCCTTTATTCTGAACTTAACCTGGCCTCGCCATATATGAACGTAAGGATGTTGCTTAACAGCTTCAACCACAATATGGTACTTGTTTACGTACAAAAATATCATGAGGTTTAAATTCACAGTCCATAAGCGCATCATTCATACATGCTTCGTTAGTAACTCGACTTCTAACAAATTCGATGCGCTGTCCGACTCTATCTAAAGAATTGTTTCTCATTTTCCGCACAGTGAAATTGTTATTACGGGCGATTTCAATGTTCATAATTCTTCGTGGTTGCGCTATTCGGGTCAGACAACACCCGAAATAAGGTCTGTCGTGATTTTTTCTGAGTGGAGCAGCTTGACTCTCCACATTTGCGAGCCAAATCAAATTCCTGGGGTTGCAGGTAAATCAGCCAACACTCTAGACTTGTTTCTTACCCTTTACTCCGACAAATACAGTGTTAATGTATGGCACGTCAGACCATTGTGTCATATAAGAAAATTTCTCATGTCAACGATTTCTTCAGGAATTTTAACTAGTGGGTATGCTCCCTCGATAGCGACGTGGACTATAGTGCATAAATGATTAAAAATTTTATTCTTTTCGGAATCGAACATATAATCACGGATATCAAACTAAAAGAGTGTGTTGGATGTAAGCTGCAAAAAGATTATTATTAGCGTAAGTAAGTTTCCGATGTTATAAAAGCGACGACTGCGACAGCTTCTACATCGGACAGACAGGCAGAACATTTTATGACAGGTACTTAGAACATAAACCAAAACAAAATACAAAATCTACATACGCACAACACATAATCGAAAACAACCATAACTACACTGACTTCGAAACGAATCTTATACCTCTACATATCTGCCAGAAAATGACAAAATTAGACGCACTGGAGGAATTTGAGATCTACGATGTATATAAGACAGCACAGGACAAAGTACTCAACGACAAATTAACAATAAAAAATAATATACTATACAACACAGCGATAAAACACCAAAAAAGACAACAACATCAATAAAAAAGAGACAAACAAAAGACAAATTCACAATAGAGTTATCAACATCAAAACAAAATGCACAAAATAAAATAATTAGCAGACAACATCAAAGTGCAAAGATGCAAATCCGAAACGCGTCGCTTAATAAGTAAAAGGAAATAATATATGTTGTGATACAAAAGTTTAAAAAATAAATAAAATAATAAGAAAAAGAAAAAAAAATCCTTTTTTAAATTTTATATTTTAATTTTTTTAAATCAAAGTTATAAAGCCAACCCTACTGAAGAAAACCGGAATAAGCTCAAACAAGCTAGAAAGACCTGAAATGATCATATGCACTTAAAGTAAAACAACACATATTGATATGAAAAGAGAAATAACACAATAATAAAACTAAAATTAAAATTAAATTTATTTGTAATTTATTTTATTTATTTTTAATTTATTTTATTTATTTTTAATTTATTTTATTTATTAAATAAAATTTAATTTCACATCACATTTTTTAAATTAATTTTTAGTAATTTGCGACGAGTTTCGGATTAATAAATTCATCATTGGGCGAAGAAATTGAAGTTTGGTGTGGTTTATTACTCCCTAAATAGGGGCTTATTTTTGACAGTATCTAGGTCATTTATTATTTTGCCTTGGTGTATCTTAAAAGCTTTAAAAATGTGAAATATGTACTTAGGATTTTTATAACGGCGTCGCGTTGCTATTAGAGCAGATTTTCTTTGTATAAAGTAAATTATTTTGTTGAATTTAAACTAATAATCATAAAAAATGTTTAAACTTACTTGTTGGAATATTCAATAACAAAAAGGAATGATTTTGAGTATTTTACAAAGGAAAAAGCTAAATTTACAATGAGTGAATAGTAATCACACAAAAAAGGATGAGAAGGTTAAGGAGAAAGGGATAATGCACTGATAGGAGAAGAAGCCTAGTATAGGGGTCGCTCTAGCGAGGGAAACAACCAAGGTAGGGAGGGCAACAATACTCGCACATCAATACCAACTACGATGTATTAGACTGGCATTTTTTTTTTAATGAGCAAAAGGTCCAGGAACCACACTCACGACTGAGTTAAGGGTTCTGTATTGCCAGTATGAACCGAATGGCACTCAGCTCGACACTAAAATTTTAAATTTAAAGTCTTACCTATTTTGTATTTGTTATTTTATTTCTCTTTGCATACCTAGATATGTATATAAAGGGTGGGCCAAATAGAATTTTCTTTTTAAAAATGAAATCACATGAACAAAATTAAATTTTTCCCATGTATTATGACTTTATTAGTAAGAGCAAACATTCCCATTAATTATGGGAAAAAGTCCTTTAAGCGGATGGTCGTGTGCCTTCAATTGGACCTTGTAAGGGAATAATCCGGAATCTTTGAGAAGAATTTTACTCAGCCAGGTGCGTGAAATTTTGAGCTGTTGAGATCGATGGCGACTTGATGTTGGTGAATTGAATTTCACACTCTGGGCTACAGCAGCCACATTTTCGTCTTTGCGCCTCCACCGTACGACGACGACGGGACCATGAGTGTTGTTCACTAGCATACCAGTCTCGCGAACTTTTTGCACAAACTTTTCAAAAAAAATGCACTATTTGTGCTACACAGCAATCACTTTGGAAATAAGTTTTCAATATTTCCCAACGTTGAAGTTGTTCAAGCGAAAAGCGACTCATTCCACGGTGGTATAATATTAAATTTCTGTCAAGATTTCGAGCGGGAAGCAGCTGTCAGTGTCAAAGATCCACTAGGTATCCTACCCTGTATATACATACCTAAACACAATATATATGTGGAACTAAAATTTACTTCACTACGAGGTTAGCTTCCCGGGTTTCTGGAGGTGTTTCGCATTGGGTATCGAGTGTCTGGAAATCGAGACCGATGCGACGTGATACGTTTTATTAATAATAAAAAAAATAAACAAAATAAAACTTACACACGCAAAACTGCATTTTTACAATGAGCAATTTTTTAGTATTCACGAAGAAGAGGGTTAAAAGAATATAACTTTAATGTCTGCTGAAAATAAAATTTTGAAGTATGACAAGCAGGTGAAGGTGTCCTACGACACCTACATACATATGTAAACTTTGAATGCATTTTAAAGACAAGTAATTCAAGTCTTCTGGATCCGGCGGAATTATCTAAAAATGATCGTGAAAGAGAATGTTCTCAGTAGATATTGCTGTTTAATGGCTGCTTGCAATATTTTTCACAAAGAGAAATATTTTAATATTCACAAACAAGAATCTCGAAAGAATTTTTGAGGTATGACAAGCAGTTGAAAATTGATACTTTGAATACATTTTTATGTCGAGTGATTGTCGGATTGGCAAAATTATCCAAAAATTATCGTGAAAAAGAATGTTTCCTGTGAATTTTCCAAATATATGGAAACCCCTTGCAAAAAGGCAGTTCATAGAGATGTTCCCAACCTGAACCTCTGAGCGCAAAACTCAAAAATTTGTTTTGCACTTATTCTTATCTGGATTTATGACAGTTTCAGACAAGAGATCATTTATAAAAATGAGGAAGAGAGTCGGAGACAAAACGGAGCCCTGGGGAACACCAGCATTTATTTTGGGAAGATCAGACTTAACACCGTCAAATACAACATGTATTAAACGATCTATAGATTCTAGAAGGCAATTTCTAATCCAAGGAATAAAGGTTTCGTTGATGCCAAACGCACGCATTTTCGATAAGAGAGCCTGGTGCCAAACTCTATTAAAGGCCTTATAAATATAAAGCGCAATATTCTCACTTTCTCCAAAACAATGTAAAGATCTATTCCACTCTTCGGTGAGATATGCCATCAGATCACCAGCGGAACGATTGCTGCGAAAGCCGTATTGCTGGTCTTTAAGAAGCTTTCGATCTTCGAGATATGTCTTGAGCTGATGATTTATCAGCGATTCCATGACATTGGAAAGAACGAATGTAAGTGCAATTGGCCGATAGGAGGAAGGGGAGGAAGGGTCACCTTTTTTAGGAACAGGCTGTACAAATGCTGTTTTCCATCTTCTAGGGAAGATTTCAGAACAGTCGGAGCAATGGGAAAGCTCACGCAATGGTTTTGCCAGCGATGAAGAATACCTCTTCAGAAGAATGGGGGCATACTATCAGGACCAGAGGATTTGCTTACATCAAGATCTCGAAGGGCTCTTGCAACTGTACGAGTGCGGTTGAGTTGGCTTTACAGCTTGTATCGAACGAAGGCTTTTCATTAGGCCTTATACTCTTAAACATGTAAGGAATAAAAGTACGCATCCTAAGAAAAATCACTTCTGTGATCATATCAGCACTGGCATCAATGTTACTATCGAGGAAACATAGTGACCAGCTAAAAATACTAATACTTATTCAGACCGTCCCAGTTGGCTTTCTCGTATTGCCAAACGGTCCTAGTGGGATGTTTCTCTTTAACTGGATGAATTGGACACGAGAAATTGGCAGATATTACACAATGGGCCGAAGTGCCGAATGAAGAGTTTACCATTATGGTATATTTATCAGGGTTAGAAGTAAGAAACAAATCGAGAGTGTGAGCGTTTTACCCAGCAACATCTGGTATTCGATTGGACTCATCTACCAGCTGAGTAAGGTGGTGCATCTCAGCAAAGATATCAACATATCTTCCTTCGGGATCTTGAATAGCGGAGCCAATTTGAATTGTGTACACTGAAGTCGCCCGTAATAACGACTTCAGTGTGAGGGTACAAGGAAACAATTCGGAAAATGGAATCAGACATCGCATCAAACTCATTAAGAGTTAATTGCTGTCAAGATTCGGTCTCCTATAAACGAAACAATAATGGATGAAGTGTTTGCGGACAGTAAATTTAAGCCATATGAAGCTGAAGTTCGTATTAGAACAATGCCGGTATTGAGGAAGGCTCTTGCAAGCAACATCATATCTAACGTGTACTAAAAGGCCGTGATGGCGAAATTCTGAAAGATCACTATTTGTACCAAGCTGTGTTCCACCTAATTCCTAATGCCAGAACAGCTGGTCTGTACTTAACAGAATGGGCATACACGTCAAAGAAATTCCTTCTTACCCCTCGAATATTTGTAAACACAAGACAGAAATCACTTAGATACCATTTCAAAAATCACAAAGACTCAAAATACAGCTCTGACGATCTAAGTTCAACTGTAAAGTGTAGATACCAGTGGATTAAAATTAGAATACACACCGTTCTAGGTGTTATGCCATATAAGTAATAAGCCAATGTTTTATTAATTTTTTTCTTGTGCTTATATTTTTTTGTGTAATATTATTGGCCGTTGTTCCTGCGCACTACTAAACTTATCGTACTCGTGACCGCTTGATACGATCTACAGTGTTGCGAGCCCGTTCAAGAGTTTATCAAAAATACTTCCGCAGAAAATTTTTAAAGTTTTGTTTTTTTCTGTTTGTTAAAATGATGTGTACATATAGAAAAGTGGCAACAAAACCAGCTCTTCAGATTGGTCGAACTAATGGAAGACAGCCCAAAACAAATAAAACTTCTTTCAAAACTCACGACACTGTGGGTTGTGCCATACCAATTTGGAAGTCGTTCCCAACGCTCAACGCTACTTGTGCCAGGAATTTTGAAGTAGCTGCAAGTATAGATATGTTAGGGTTTCGGGATGGATTGTTGTCTTTTCAGTGGTTTCGATTTGTCGTTTATTTCCATAAATATATTAAGGAAGGCTTCTTCGGAAAGTCTAAAGTTTGGTATGATAATTAAGAAAAAAAAGAAAGAATTTTTTGCATACATGTGTTCTTCTAAATCAAATGCACTCGAAGCATCCCGTAATTTTCTTAAAATGTTCGCTTGCTAGGAAATATTTTCTTCTTTTCTTCTAAAAATAGTTCTCTAGTATACATTACACAATTAATTAATTTGCACGATCCGAACAAAATAATAATAATAACGAGTTTCTGGTTGGCTAACAATTTGATAACAAAATAATATTTTGGAAACGATAATACCAATTTTGTCAATTGAAATATTCATAATAGATCTTAAATCTGAAGAGCGCATATTAGAAAAAAACTTAACAATTATGAAAACCTTACCAAAACAATCACTCTGTCAAAATTCATATAAATTCGTTAAAGTTTTCTCATTCTCTCACGAACTCATGTTTGGGAGTGAATTGTATGTACATTATAGAAAATATCTCTATAAAAGTACCGTTTTAGCATGAGCTGACACTACACGAAGAACATTAAAGGAAGATGATATACATATTGTTTACTGTTAGGTTAGGTTAGGTTAAAGTGGCTGCTGACCGGAAAAGGTCAACACACTTAGACCAATATTTGGTCCGTTGTGATACCACAATGATTTCAAAAATCACCCTCACTCGCTAAACCATTTTGAGCTTATAATGAAGCGTTTGAGACAGTGAATGTCGGAATTATTTAGATCACTAGGATCGTTATAGTAGTAGTCTCCCAAGTGGAGTCTACGTCTTTGCGCTAGGGCAGGACAAGAACATAGAAGGTGAGGAACTGACACCTCTTCTTCTTCATCCATGCAGCTTCTGCAAAAATCATTTGCAGGAACTCCAAGACGAAAAGCATGTCTTCCTGTTAGGCAGTGTCCAGTAAGGACACCTATAACGGAGCTTATATGCAATCTACCAATAGTTGTTAGTTGTTTTGAGCGCTTAGCATCAAACAATGGCCAAATCAGTTTAGTAGACCGGCAAGTTGGGGTGCTGGTCCATCTGTGGTTAGCTTTCTTCATGGTATCATGCTTTAGCATAAGTTTACAAGTAGCTAGGGGTATACCGATGTTAGATTTGCTATCCAACAAAGGTAATATTGTTCCGTTTTTTGCAAGTTCGTCAGTTTACAATTTCCTGGAATGTCTCTATGCCCCGGCACCCATGTAAGGTGAATGTTAAACTATTTTGACATCTCCACCAGAGATGATCGACAATTTTGGGCTGTTTGTGAGTTAATGGAGACAGAGTCCAGTGACTTTAAGGCAGCTTGACTGTCTGAGAAGATACGTATATCGGTTGTCGATATAACGTTTTCTTTTAGCCAAGAGAGGACTTCTTTTATTGCTAGAAGTTCTGCCTGGAACACGCTACAGTGATTGGGAAGACGAAAAGATAGACAAAGATTTAATCTTTCGGAGTATACGCCTCCACCGACCCCGTCATCGGTTTTAGATCCATCTGTTAAGAAATGAATTGGTTCGTCTATCAAAAACGACTCATTTTCCCAAGAAGACCTGGAAGAGATGGACACTTGAAAGTTTTTAATAAATTTTGGATGAGGGTGGTGTAATCGACGTTACTAGGTAGAGTACTGAACGAGCTCAGTATAGTTGAGTAGCCAATATCATTATTGATCCACTATGAGGAGGCTTTAAGTCAAATGGCTGTGTTAGCGGCCGATTGTTTGCTAAAAATATCTAGCGGTATGAGATGAAAAAGAACATCAAGTGCAGCAGAAGAAGTTGAGAGGAGAGCTCCACCCATGATTAAACAGGCTGTTCGTTGGACTTTGCTGAGCTTATCGCGGTTTGTTGCTGTTTCCAGCTCAGTCCACCATACTGTCACTCCATATGTAAGTATCGGTCTAATGACTAAGATGTATAGCCAGTGTGTTATATGAGTTTGTAGACCCCATTTGTTACCTACAGCTTTTTTGCAAGAGAAAAGAGCTAGTATGTTGGCTTTGTTGATTCTCTCTTGGATATTGGGCTTCCAGCTTAATTTCTTGTCCAAAATAAGACCCAGATATTTTGCTTTGTCTGAGAATTTAAGCGGTACCTTTGATGAGGGGAGGGTCTATGTGTGGGATTTTATATTTCATGGTAAATAGGACAAGTTCAGTTTTGTGGGGGTTGACACCGAGTCCACATTGATCTGCCCAGGTAGTAAGCTTGTTTAGAGCATTTTGTAGGAGTTCCTTCAGAGCGTTAGGATGCTTAACAGATATCGCTATCGCAACATCGTCCGCATAGGCAATCACCCTGTGCCTCTCCCTTTCAAGAATCACTAGTATTTTATTTACAACCAGGTTCCAGAGGAGATTAGAGAGGACACCGCCTTGCGGCGTACCTCTTCTAACAGTTCGGCGAGTAGCAAAATCGCCCAGTTTTGAATTTATAATCCTGCTTATCAGCATATGATTTATCAATTTACTGATTGACTTATCCACCTTCAGAGATGACGGCGCAGATGTGATTGCGGATGCGTCGACATTGTTGAAAGCTCCTTCTATATCCAGGAAAGCAACTAAGGTGAACTCCTTATGATATAGGGATCATTCGATAGTACGAACCAGTGTATGTAGAGCGGTTTCTACAGATTTCCCTTTGTTATAGGCATGTTGTTCATTGGATAGTAGGGACTTATCAATGTTTGCCCTCAAATGGATTTTGATCAGACGTTCAAACGTTTTAAGAAGGAATGATGAAAGGCTAATAGGTCTTAGATCTTTGGGATTAACATGGCTAGGTTTGCCAGCTTTGAGGATTAAAATAACCTTTACTTCTCTCTATGACAAAGGAATGTGAGCCAGAGCGATACAACCATTTAGAATATTTACCAGAATGGGTATTAGAATATCGGAATTTTTCAGTAATTCCGCTGGAATTATTCCATCTGGCCCAGCAGATTTGTATGGATTGAAGCTGTTTATTGCCCATTTTAATTTTTCCTCTGTAATCAGACCTTGTGGAGGAGTTATGCTACTGATGACGTTGTTAGGATCAGTATTACTAACGCAAGGAGAGCTATCTGGAAAAGGTGCATCTAGGAGAAGATTGAGCGATTCTTCGCTTGAGTTTGTCCAGGAACCGTCATTGTTTTTTAGGCAACTTGGCATTACTGGATTTTTGGAGAGAATTTTTTTTAACCTTGATGCCTCTCAGCTTGGTTTTCCTCAGTTCTTGTTTATATAACTTGAGGGAGTCCTTATAGGAATTTCAATCAGAAGGTTCTCTGGAGGTTTTCGCTCTATTAAAAAGTTTCCTGCAATCTTTTCCTAGTGGATCCAGCCCCGGGTTCCTTTTACCTCTTATTTGTATAAGAGGGCATGCAGTTTCCAGAGATTTGTTGAGGGCTGCTGTGAGGTCATTGACTTTAATATCAAGATCCTCAATGTTGTACGGTATGCTGTATAACTCAGGTCTGATTGACCTTAGTAGAGTTGCCCTATATAGAACCCAATCTGTTTTTTGATGGTTACGAAAGGAAGATTTGCTAGGAGGTTCGTCCATAATTTCGAATTGTATTCATCTATGATCAGAGAAAGAATGATCATTTGATACTTTCCAATTCGAGATGGTATGATAAATTTTATCTGAGACAAGAGTTATGTGAAGCACTTCTTATCTGTTTTTAGTAACAAATGTGGGTTCATTGCCAACGTTACTTATTGTTAGGTTAGTGTTTAATATATAATCGAAAAGAGACTCACCTCTGTCGTTTATATTCGTGCTACCCCACACTATATGATGGACGTTAGCATCACTTCCTATGATAAGGCCAGTCTCCTGCCTGTCTGCTTCAGTGATTAGACTCCTCAGGGTGTCTCCTGGGAGAGGGCTAAGGTGGTCATGGCCAAGATATGCTGACGCCAGCCAGAGAGTTCCTTTGAATGTTTCCAGTCTTGCGACGGTTACATCTCGATCACTGAAATTAGGTAGTAAAAATACATTTAGGCTACATTTAACTAGTATGCCAGATCTGGGTTCACCTTTATCTAATGCATACAGCAAGTAGTAGTTTGGAGTCCTTAGTCCTTAGTGGATTTCACAATCCAGGGTTCTTGGATTAGGACGATGTCTTCCCCGCTGCTGGATAGACGAAGAAGCAGGGAGGCCGAGGCCTTGATAGAGTGTTGGAGGTTAATCTGAAGAAATTGCAGCATCTTTGCTACAACCCTCCCTATCAGCCTCCAACACGTTGATATTAGAGCCTTCCGATTCTGAGGATGAGCCCAGAAGAGCGTCCTCATTCAGAAGATCCACATTATTTTAGTCATCGATCTCCATGTTGGGAAGATCGGTGACTTTCTTGGATGTTTCCACTGCCGCCGAAGATGAGCTGGATGCCTCATCCTCTTCCAGTGATGGAAAGGTAATAGATGCACCAGGGTCTACAGTAGCAGCTTCGACTGCGTTGGTGGAAGTGGATGCACAAGTAGCATCCGCGTCTTTTTTATAGACCTTCACTCTGATGCTCTCAAATCCAGAGGAGCAAGGGACTCCTTATTGATAACAATAATTGCACCTCTATAGGGTCCCTTTTTCTCCCCCAGTTTCGCAACTTTCCAGTTGTGAGTAGGAAGAAATGGATTCGATAGCCGGATCATCTGGAGTATTACATCCACGCTGGAGAGTTCGGCTGAAACCATGGTGCGAGCTCTTGGTCTGCACGGGATTTTCTCCTTAGCAACAACCTCGAGCCTAGCACCAGGCCAGACTTCCCCTAAATGGCTAATGGCCAATGATAGAAGATCACACGATCTCTTATCGTCACAAACCATGAGCTTGACATGTCCTTGATGCCAGCCTCCATCGTTTGTGATTGGAGGTGGTCCTGGGTTTTCCGTCATAATGCTCATAAAAACCAATTGGAGCTTTCTTTTGACCACCTCCAATTTTCCCCAGATATCGTGCCATTGACGTTGTTTCCGTCAATGATCGCGACCACGATTTTATCCTTAACAACATCACTAAAGGTCTTATTCCCTCCACAGGGATGTGATAGAGCGCTGATTTTGTGCATTTTGCGGCGTTTGGAAACTGAAATTGTGCCCTCCATAGACCTTTGACGCTTTGACGTGGAGTCTCCGCTGGCCTGGACGCTATTATTAGCTAAAAAGCCTTAAGCCCACTTGATTTTTGCGTCATGCTGAGAGTTCCCCCCGGCGGCGGCGCCAGGTTGTTCGCCAAACACCTTGAGTATTCTCTTAGCATTGCGAATGTCCTTGTAGAAGGTCTTAGAAGGGTTGGACTTACGCCCGCTCCCCTTAGGGCCTTCTTTAGGATTTGTGGTGTTGTTTGAGGTGGAGGGATCATGCTTCACAGTCCTACTACCGCTGGAATGAGGCAAAGAAGTGCGGGGATGTTTACTCTCCTTAGTGGTAGCAGGACCATTCTTCACAGTCTTACTACCACTGAACCGCAGTGTTGAAGTTTGGAGAGGTTTACTCTCTGAAGTAGTAATAGAAGGGCCATGCTTCACAGCCCCCCTGTTAAAAGAAGAAATTATTTCTACCTAGATATTCCTGCTTTTGCTTTCGGCAATAGGACTGTGGGAACCCACAGTACTACTACTTCCAGCGCGAGCCGGAGAAACAGCAGACGGCTTTTCAGTCTCAAGGACCAGGACTTTCCACCATCTTTTGAATTTAAATTTTCCATAAAGATCCCACGAGTAACGGAGAAAGGGTGTTCTATCTGCGCAGAGATCCGTATATGGAGATAAGGCTAGATAATCCGGAGGTCGCCTGGTATCCGAATACTCCGTTAGCGACTGAGCTAGTTTTTTGATTGGGCCCTCAGCCAGACTGATCATCGACATGGGTCGTGTAACACCTTAGATCCAGCCCAATTGGGAAGTAACAAAAATAGGAGAAGGAGAGAAAGGGCGGGGAATCAGACAGTATCTGATCAGAAGGACGTTTAGGGTGGTAGAGGAGCTGGTAACTTTGGAAAGCTTTTTCGCCATTCCAATGTGGGAAAGGGAAGGATATAAGGATGGGTACCCCGATGACGAGCGTCCTTTGGTTTCAGGACTCATCTAGAGAAGACTTCTCGAAGACCTTAGCTTCTACAACTCGGCAAGTTTACTGTTAATACTAGGGATTAGATTCGTTCCAAAGGAAACACAATGAGTTTGTTGCAAATATGCATGGGTCTTAGAGCGAAGACCTCTCACATTCTGGTTCTGGTAATAGAAAAAAGAGGGAGTTTTTGACAATGTGAGCAGAGGGTAAAGGAAGAAGTCAATTAGGAACTAAAAAAACTGTCATGGTCAGCTCTGCTGCGCTGAAGGTGTGATATCCGTTTCGAATGAATATATTGACCAAAAACATCAAGATCACGCGCTACTTTTTATGGAGACATAGGTATTGAAAAACTCATGGTACTTGATATACTCGTAGATGTTCATGAGACTGGACATGTCTGTAGGGAGACCTTTCTGCTGAATGGAAACCATGACACTTGTATTTGTTTTACTTTTGTAGCAAACCAAATCTGATTTATCGTGTACATAGGTACGCCAAGAAGATACGAATGTTTAAATAAATTTTTTTATCTCTTAGCCTAGAGAGAGCGTAGCAACAATCTGTTGAATTAATGGTTTGCTGAGTAACTTTGACTGTGGGAGGCAAAAAGGGGTCAATATACCTATGATGGAATATTTTTAGATGCAGGATTCATTTGCAATTGCAATTTTTGCAATTAATGAAGAAAATTTGCAACGAAAACCCAGACTAAAAATACAAAGCAAAATGTTGAGGAATGCATTTATTATTGGAGGAGCTAAGCCAAGAACTAGATCCGTGTTCTCATTTTCAATCACAAAGCAGATTAGCAGCTAAGATTCCTGGCAGAAGGGGGATATTAATACGGCATGCAGTGGCGCATATTGACTTTTTTGGTTGCAAAAATCATAGCTCGTAAACAAATAAAGATACCGTGATGATTTTTTTTCCAGATTGAAGGAAATTTCCAAGGCTACAAATTTTGTTAATTTTAAGAAAAAGTATTCACAGGATGTTTCAGAATTTTCTGCTGAAATACGACTTTAGGAAATGGACTTAATATTTTACCTCAAAAAATGACAATAGTAAATAACTGAAGTAAAAACAGGATGTCAATATAACAAATTATTGCAATAATATATTTTAAGTTTAACAGTGGAGAATAAATAAATTAATAAGTAAAAATAAAGAAAAAACAAAAAACTAGATTTATTGGAAACCTTCGTCAAATTCCGAGGTAATTTCTAATAAACTAATCATTTCTGGAGGGTATCGTGCTTTGAGGTCTTTTTCAGTTCTAACATGCCCTAGCGAAAAAATAAGAGGGTTCAATGAGGCTGCAAGCATGTTAAATAGGTCTTCATTTTGCCGCATCCTTGAAACCTTGTAAGTATTTTGGTAGGTATATTTTTTTGTAGTCTTTATTTTTTGATTCCTAAGCTTGTTCTGATAGTTCTCAGATTGGTAACGACTGATACTTGATTATACTTTGGCCATGAGCCAACAGTAGGTGTAAGTTGCTTTTCGGGATACTTTTCTTTCAATTATTTTGTTGTTTCCATTGTATAAACTCCAAGCTTTGAACCGTCAACATTTTCTCTGCAGTTCAGAACGTTAAGTATAACTTGAAGCCTTCTTATCACCTCCATATTTACTAAAGTTATACGAGCTGTTACATCTGGTTCTGCAAAAAATCTTCTCGATGTATTTCCATCGTTAGTGTTTCCAAATTCTTGTTTTGGTTTATCCACATCGAGTCCCTTTACCTCGCGAAATTTCCTTGGGATATCTTGCTTCCTTATTCTTTCTGCCTACTTAGTTCTAATAATTTCATCAATATTTTCTCCATCTTGTTTGAGTATCTATGGAAGTTTGAAAATGAATTCCATGCATTGGATTCTCGCATGTAATGGAGATATTCCATATTCGTAATTATGCTCGTCATTTGTAGACTGGTTCATTGTTGAAGTTTTTTTGCGTTCTTTTGCAAATGGGACATGACCGTTTTGACTTTGTTTCAGTGATTTAACTTAACACTTTTCCGTCAATCATCGTTAAAATGCTTATAGGCACTTTGCCCAATGATCCATCACAGCCCCACTTGCTTTGTAACGTCAGACTTCTTGGAAGTCCAACTTATTGCTGTTCACTTTTGGTTTCCACAATTCTTCTTGTTGTGTGATCCAAGGTTTCTTGAAGGCTGACTCTGGCAGATGTTTCTGTTACTTCAATATTATCTGGAACTGATGCTTTTTTCGTGAGTGTTATGGTCTTATAAGAGGGGGGAATATTTACGTTGTGTCTCTTTAAGTAAATTTTAAAAATTCGATACTTTTCTTTTGTTAGTCCTAGATCCATAAACAAGGGCATTTGCACTTTCATACGAGTACTTGATAGGATCTCTTGTGGAGTCTTAGTGAACTTGCTACTGATACTGCCTTGGTTATATCGGACTTACGTTTCTCATGATAATTATTATACTTTATAACTAAGGCTGTTGAAAGATTTTCAGTGGTGATGTCTTCAGTAGCATTGATCAATTTCTATTTCTTGGTAAATGATGATTACTCCGTTGGTAAATTATCCGTTTCATCTGTCGTCTCAAAATCAATACAAAGAATATTTTACAACGAGCAATCGTTTTTCTTTAAAATTAAGAGTTTTGTTTTATTGGCTGCATTCCATTTTGACTTAGCGTTTAGATAAATTGTGAACAACATTTTATAGAATTTAGCTATTCCTTCAAGTGACTAATTGTCAGCTAAAAGGTTATATTTATTTTTACATCCTGTGATGAATTATTTTTCTGTACGCTTTTAGACTCCGGTTTCGGCGAATACTTCCTGAATCAGCAACGTCTGAGGACATCGACTCATCTACACTTTATGAATACCCTTATAGTTTTAAACACAGTGTGAGCAATTAGGAAATAAGGATGGGATGAGAAATGAGATACGGATGCACTTTGTTTTTGAATGTCTGCACACTGTAATGAGTGGGAAACATTTAGCCTGGTAAAGCATTCCACATTCGTGTAGTGCGGCTTAAGAAAGAATCTCTGCATTTTACAGTACCTCCGAAATCAGGCTCAAGGGTAAATTGATGAGCATTCCAAGAAGTACTGGTATTCCGGATGAATTGTCTGAGGGGAGGAATTCAACTGACTATTTCTCTAGAGCACTGTTTATGAAAATAGCGGCAAGATTATGATAGACATAAAAAATTGCGGCGGTGCTCGATTTGAAAATTTGGATAATAATGCATTCTTTTTCACTAATTTTTAATTTACGCCTTCCAGTCTAACCATACATAATCAAAAGAGATATTAAATGGTCCTATTTGTAGATTTATGTAAATGTACCTTCCTCCAGCTGCTGGCATCCTTTACAGGTGGACTCAGGCTGTTTAATTCTTCGTTTACCTTATTCAAAAAATCTTGACTAACCTAAGAAATCTGTTTTTGTTGTTTTTCCGTGATGCTTTAATAGTAGGCATAAAAGGCATAGTAGGAATGGTGATGTGATGAGGAAAAAGGTTAAGAGGCCGGGCTGGTAAAAGTTGTGGTAAAATTTACCACAATTTGTACAATTTTACTAATGTAAATCATTTATAGAAAATTTCGCAATCAAAAAATAGAAACTATGAGCCCGGTACTCATAGTAGTGTGAGATTCTTACTCACTAAAAAACACTTCCCTTTTGTTCGTGCGACTACAACTAAGCTGAATGAATGAATTGTATTGCACTGCGACCTGTAGATCTATTGTGCCCCCGCTTACAAAATCATGAGCTGACTCATCCTACAGTTCATCCTCTAAACCTATTGCTTTTGGGAATTTTAGTATTTGGAGCACTTTTAGAGAGAATAGGTTGCTCTTTTTTACCTGGTATTGTCCCAGATGGGTTTTCCTTTGGCGCATGAATGAATGAATGAAAATTTTAGTGAAACTTTAGGTATCATTTACATAGTTACGAGTATTTCATCTTATTCTATCTTTAAAGCTAAGTACAAAAGTGGCTGTATCGTATGGCCTTCTTTAACAAATTTTCTTTATCTAGAGTTAAGCCTCGTGGCATGTCAATTTTTATGTGGAATATAGTGTTATTCTGCTCGTGCTCATGAGCGTTATACATTGCTTGAAACGGAAGTTTCTATATTTATATAAATATATACAGTTTTAATATACTAATACTAACTTAAAACTAAATATTGCGCACTGCGCATTTATATATATCTTTTTTTCTTGTATTCGTTAAAGCCTAGTACGCAGATCGAGACAAGACAAATTTTATCTCTACAATTTTGGAGAGAATAAATCTAATTTAATGTATTTTTTAGTGTATCTCTGGAACGGGTTGTCTTACAAAAGTCGTTCATACCTTTTTGGAATCTCCTCTCGATGCTTTCAAAGAGAAGCATTAGCACCTTTTACATAAAACCAGTTTTGACAAAAATCACTTTCGGGAATACGGTGGCTGTCAAAATTTGTCCCGCAAAATAATGCTTATAATATGTTTGGAGTTTAAATTATATAAATTACATATGTATATGGAATGATATATGATATGAGTATTTAGTATGAATTTATATTAACAAGTATAAATTACATACTATAAGTTATCACAGAATGATTTTGTACTGGGGTTTTGATTTGATAGGTAACTTATTATAACTTATGCTATTGGAGTGAGTACCACGCTCCTATTTAGTGGAAAACGTGAACTAAATTGATGTTAAAGTTATACCTAGTTTAAGCGTTACGAGGTGTTAAGGTTGAAAGTGATCAAGGTGGAAACTGAAATAGTACTAGAGAGTGAACAAGAGGGTTAGCCACGATTTTGGTTTTGGGTGACGCTGAGATAAAACTGTGGTGGTGTTATCTCACTTGGGTCTAGAACTAGTGAGGAGGCTCCAATAGGCGATAGGTAGGTGACATCGTCCCAAGAGGACCCACTCTAAGAATCGAGAATTTCATCGGTTAAGCTGTTGTCAACGGACTTTAGCTTGGATATGGTACTCTTCATGAGTAGGATGACATATCTAAGAAACGGAATAGTGTTAGTTTCTTTGTGTAGGTATGAGTTGGAATATCTTTTAGTTCGGTTTTCGAAGTTAATGTTGGCACAGAGCCTTAATATTTTTCTTTCCAACATTTCCAGCTCTGCAGCTACAGTAGGGGAGATGGTAAATTGGGAAGGCATACGACACTATTGGTCTCACCAGTGTTTTATAAAAGAGTAGTTTTGTCTTCTTATTTAGGTTTTTATATCGGAAGTGAAACATAAGCATATTTGCTATGTTTTTACTTTTCTCCAGGGTAATTCTGGCTTGATTATTGAACTCAAATAAGTTGTTAAAGTTAAGTTGGATGGTTGTATTGTTTATGGTGATTTTAAATGTTTTCCCTAACAACCCCCACAGGGCCTTTGCCACTTGCATTTCTGAAACAAATCATTTCAGTTTTTAGGAAGTTAATATTGATGCCCCAGTTCCTATAAAATTCATTAATCAGAAGAATGTTTTTCTAGCGTTTTAGCCGCTATGATTGGAATTCGTGACTAGAGTAAACTATCGTGTCGTCTGCGTATAGCACCAGTAGAGGTGAGGTTGTTTTCCGTATATTGGTGAGGGAAGTCGTGAAGGAATATATTAAACAGTTGTGGGCCCAATATCGAACCTTGCGGGACTCCACTGTTGCACCCACGAGATTGAGATTTAGTACCTTGTATTTGGATATAGAAGTTTCTGTTTGTAAGGAAGCTCTTTAGAATGTTCGTGATGAACCGCGGGAAGTTAAGTGAAACAATTTTGGTGATAAGCCCGTCTCTCCAAACACAGTCGAACGCCATTTCGACGTCAAGTGAGGAATAGTACATAGTTTGTTCCTAAGTCCCAATACAATATCGTTTTGGAGTTTGAGGAGTGCGTGAACAGTGGAGTAACCAAGGCGGAAGCCAAACTGGTAATCCGAGATTGGATCGATTAAGCACTCAGATGGTAGCATCATTTTATCCAGGATTATTCTTTCCAGGACTTTGCCAACGTTTGAGAGTAACGAAATTGGTCTGAAGTTATTTAGGTCGTGATTATTTTGATTTTTTAAAATGGGGAGAATCCTAGCTTCCTTCCAACAATTCGGAAAATACCCGTTGTTGATACAGTTGTTGAACACGATAGTTAAGAAGTTAAAAGCTAGAATAGAAAGTTTTTTTAAGACGAAATTTGTGATTTCGTCCTACCCTGACGATTTTTTGGATTTGGTTTTATTTATAATATTTATAACGTTTACACTATTCGTGAACATTTCAGAGGAAGGATTAAGCGAGTTGTTTTCGGGAGTAAAAAGAAAAATGTGTTCAGGTTTCGATTGTCTGACTTCCCTTGCGGATGATGTAGCTAAGTTACTTAGGATCGGGTTAGAGTTAGGAACTCTCTCCTGGTATATGTTGGTAAAATTATTTTCAAAGGCTGAAACAATATCCGCTTCGTTTGTTATTGTAACGTTGTTTTTAGAAACTTTGTTACACGTAATTTTCTTTTTGTTCCCTAGCATCCTGAATACTTCTTTAAATTTCCAGACGGTCACTAATTTGTTTGTTTAGCCATAGGTTAACTTTGTTCTTGATAATGATGTTTAACAAGGAAATCCTTGTTGAAAGCTCTTTGTAAGGAACAGAGATCCTGTTGAGAGATCTGTGAAAGATGACTCATTTTTTTTGCCACTGGTGTTTTATGTTGTATAGATTTTCTATCTCGGGCGGGAGATTTCTGTTTTTTCTAAAAGAGTGAGTGTATATGGACGAGTTGTTCTTGAGACAGGTAAGTAGCGCGGTGTTAAACTCAGAGATGTGTCGGTCTATACCTGCGTTAGACAGGCAGCAGCTTTGAGGAGGCAGAATATCTCTCAGCGCGAGATCAAGATCAACTTTGAATGTATTCCAATTGGTATTTTTGAAGGATCTGCTGTAATGAGGCTCTTTGAGGCAAATGTCCATGTTAGCTATGTCTAGCTTAAGTAAAAGTGGACAATGTTCTGTGAAGGTGGGAAGTGTTTGTACGGTGAAATTCGGATTTAGAAAATTTAGTAAGTGGTTAGAGATCAAATAGTGGTCCAGAAACGATTGGCCCCGAGGAAAGGTTGGGGTGTCGGAAGTGATATTTGTAAGCGAAGGTGTACAAGATTGGTACCAGTTGATGAGGGTACCACCGTTAAGATTCTGTCAGTTATCTCTCCATCTGGGGCATTTGCCGTTTAGGTCTCCTCCACTGATGGCACCATCATAGGAAGCAGCAAGTGTTTCAATTTTGTTGAGCTCGGCAGTTAATAATGTCGGTGTGCTACTTGTAGGGAAGTAGACCGAGCCGAGAAGGAAGTGCTTAGTTGTATTATCATAGTTCAGTTTGATGGCAATAAAGATGGTGGGAATGGGTGAAGAATGAAAATTCACTATTTCGTAAAGAACGTATTTCTTGACACATAGTGCCACTCCCTGGAGTTCGTCGTTTCTAAGGACGTTGTAGTCGTCAATAACCACTTTGTGTCTACTGTTTAGGTGGGTTTCTTGAATGAAAGCCATTGTGCATTTGCTAGCTTGGAGAATTTTTGTAAGTTCTATTCTCCTAGCCTGATTAATTAAGGACGAAATGTTGAAATTTACAAATTTAATAATCATTAATGCGGACTGACGAGGAGCTGGTTGACCAGCTCAAGATATGCTAATCGCTTACTAACGAGTGATTAAAAGTTTCCTAGATTTGACATGAATTTTTCTATTTTTGAGATTAGCTGATTCATCTCTATTCCGAAAAGATCTTTAGAGAGGTTTATGAAGTCGTTAAGGACACTTGTGCCGGTTGCACCGCCGGATGCTTTCACGGAGGGAAGACTGCCAGAAGGGCCAGGACCCCGAGGAGTGTACGATCCTGCAAGCTGATTGGCGTATGAAACCCCAGGAATTATAAAGTTACCAGCCGAGATAGCTTTGGAGACGGCTTTTCCGTCGCTTTGTTTTTCTTTTGCTTCTCGCAGTTTTAGTTTTCTGCTGGCCTCGAATCGCTTGTAGGACACACATCCCTTGAAGTTGGCTGGGTGGTTCTCACCACAATCGACACCAGTGGCTAAGCTACCCTCTTGCTTAGTAACAGAGCAATTGCCCGGCTCATGTGGGGCTGTGCACTTTACACACTTGTAAGTGCTGGCACAATTTTTCGCTAAGTGGCCGAACTTCTGGCACCGACGACATTGCAATGCGCCTTTATTGCATCTGGGCTTCTCCCAATGAACTCTGGTATTAAAAAGATACCGGATTTCAGTAGCTCTTCAAGACACGTGCCCGGTGGGAGTCTGACTAGGAATAAATTGTAGCGGGTTTTGTTTGCTTTTGATCTTATGGTTTCGAAAACCGAGACTTTGTCAACGTTTGGAATTTTTATTTTCAATTCGTTTAGAATTTCGGACTCAGAATAATCAAGAGTGAGGCCCCTCAAGACGACGTTAGCGGTTCGATTCTCCTTCAAAGTGAAGGAGTGCGCCTCAATATTGTTGGACCTCCTCAGGAGTTCCAGAAGATCACGGTGGACTTGGCTATTGTCAACGAAAAGTCTACTTAAATTACCACGATTAATCACTTTATAATTAAAAGGAACCGAATTTTCGCGGAAGTCTTTAATAAGTTTATTAATATTCACGTTTTTTTAAAAAGATAGGAGGGCAGTACTTACCCCTCGAGCGCAAGGGCTCCGTTCCGTTGGTGCTGTCGTCACGTGGTGTTTTTTCAGGTCCAACGCTGGCTTCTTTTCTCCGAACATTGGTTTCGGTGTTAACTTGGGTAGCATCTGTGTCTTGCTGCATTCGGTGGTCGATTTGTGAGCTCCAATTGTTGGCTTGTGACGGGAGAACCTTTAATCCCAGTCCCAGAATTGAAAATTGGTTGTTATTCTGCTGATTATTGCTCGCAGGACTGCAGCTGCGGCTTTTGCTTGCACAGGTACGTTTTCTGCTAGGAGTGAGCCACGTGTCAGCGTCGTCAACTTCTTCAGCATTCATTTCTTTTTCAGGAGCGTTCGGGGATAAGCTTGTGTTTGCGCTGTTGCTTAATGCAAGGAGTTGGTGGGCTGCATAAAGCTTTCTTTTCCCTGGTTATTTCCCTTTATCAAATTTGTACCTCATTTCGAGGTTTTGCTTCTTTCCTTCTCGCTGGTGAGACGTTTTGAGCACTTCGAGTTAGGAAAGTGATCCTATTTTATCGGTGTGATCACTGCACCATCCGGCGTTAAATTTTATTTTAGGTTGTTATTAAAGTTCGCTTTTATTGTTTGCGACTGATATTTATACAGAAAGATTTGTTAAGAATTTGGAAAATTTAAATTAAACTGTGCCTTTGGCGCATGATTGGACAACACTTTCCCAGTATGTGTTCCGGTGTTTCCTTATGTATGCAGTAGAATCTGCAAGTGGCACTGCTTACCACACCAAGTAAATTAAGGTGTCTTCTAAGTTTGCAGTGTCCATTTAGAATACCTGTTATTATTCTTAGGTTATTCCTGTTTAAATTAATGCAGTTTTCGAAACGTTGCCGGTTGTAATTACCCAGTAGTAATTTCGCCTGTCTCAGCTTAGGGAGTTCATTCCAGTTTTTGAATCTTTCAATCTGTTTGTCTTCTCTTCTTGTTTAGTTTTGATGACATTTTCTCCTATTCCGCAATAGGGCTCAGGCCCTGTGAGAGGAGTTGAAGCGCCTAGTTTTGCTAGGGAATCTGCCTCTTCGTTTCCATGAACACCAACGAGACCAGGTACCCAGTAAAGTGTGACCCTGAGCTGGTTGCCAAGTTCATTTAGCCTGCTTATGCACTCCCACACCAGCTTAGAGCTGATGGTGTATGAGCTTAGTGCTTTGAGTGCTGCTTGACTATCTGACAACTAAGTTAAGTTATCAATTAGTTTTAATTTCATAATATAATCACGTTTGGCAGGTAGCTCCCCACTGAGAGGACCTGCGGATACCGCATTTGAAAGCGTTCTTTGAAGTCGGCGCACAAGGTTTGCCTCATCAATTGTTTGTGGAATAATTCTATTACTATGGTCATTTAAGTGAGTTCGTAGCTTCCCAGCGAAAACTGCTATTTCATCTTCAACAGTTGGTAATTGTAAGTCTCTGTGTAAATCACTGTTTCTAATGTAATTAACTATTTCTCTGAGAACTTTGTTCTGGTAAGATTGCAATATTTGTCTACTAAACCAAGCTAATATAACCCCAAAGTTGTATACCGTACATCCATACTGGTTTTATCACTTGCTTATAGATAAGCAATTTATTTTAGATGCCGAGTTTGGAATATCTTCCAATAAGCCAATTCATTTCACGTAATTTATTTTCAAGTTGATCTCGTTTCTTTTTAACGTGAGTTTTCCATTTAAGATTAGCGTCTAGTGTCATTCCTAGGTACTTTGCTTCATTAGCATATGGTATTTGCACCGAATCAATGTAAGTGGGCAGATTGGTAATTTTCTTGTTAGTAAAATTAACATGTGTTGATTTGGACTCATTAAGAACATCTCGCCATTTCTTAGTCCATACTGAAATTTTATATAGAGCTTGTTGGAGCTTCTCGGTTGCAGATTCAACTGAATCGGATATTGCAAGTTTAGCAGTATAGTCTGCAAAAGTACCTATTATGTTATCTTCTTCTTGAGGATTATCGCTAGTGTATAGTACGAACAGAACCGGACCGAGAACTCTTACCTGGGGAACACCAGCATTGTTTTCCTTAAAATCCCAATATTTCCTCCCTTGCTTAACTCGAAATAGCTTATTTTCGAGGTAGGACTCAAGAATGTAATATATTTGATCCGGAAAGACCTGTCGCAGTTTAAACTTAAGGCCATCGTGCCAGAACTTTTTGAAGGCTTGAGAGACGTCTAGAAATGCGCCTGAACATATATTTTTTCCTTCTAGTGATTTCTCAATTTCATTGGTTATTCTGTGCACCTGATCGATTGTTGAGTGGCTTTTCCGGAAACCAAATTGATGGTCAGGAATAATCCGCTTTTCTTCGATAGTAGGAAGCAGTTGCTTAAATAAGATTTTCTCAAATACACTTTCCCGGTTTTGGAACCATTAAATCTTCTGCGACTTTCCATTGGCGTGGAACGTATGAAAATTCACGTATGAAATTCATAAGGTGCTGAAGTTTAACTGCTGCTTTTCTGGGTAGCTCTGCACGCGAGCATTTATTTGGTCATACCCAGGAGCTTAATTATTTTCAATATTTCGTATTTATATCTGCACTCAGACCTTCAAGATAGGTAGAAATCTTCCGATTTTTTGATTCGCGGATAGCATACTTGAGTTCATTCGAGAGGCGGTTTAAAATGGTTTTGTCCTGAGGTGCTCGTGATTGATGCCATCTTTTCCGAAGAATTCATTTTTCGCGAAGCAGATCTTTTATTTCCGGTGGAATTGTATCTGTGCTTCTAATTGGATCTCTAAAATTATGTGGAGTGTTTTTCCATGCAGCGTCTTGTATGACTTTAATAAATATGTAAATCGACTTCATCTTCTAGCTCTAAAGGCGTTTACAAAGATATATTAAGCGCAATATTGTCTTCGCAATGTTCTCTGAATTTATCTTATTTAGTTCTGGATTATTATAATAGAAAATAATAGAATATAATAGACGGAGAAATAGTTATACATTTTATGTGTAAACTTGGGCGGAGATTTCTGTAGTTCGCTAATTTTTGATTTTTGCATACCATTCCATGAATTTATTTACCTTTTTTAAAATATGTATATTTTCTGTAAGAACATAAACCCCACACATTATAGTAATTTAATACACAGAATTATTTTTGACAGTTATTGATTTCAGTGATATTTTTAAAATATGATTAACTTGTCCATCAATCATATCATTCATTTAGATTTTTTTTCTATTCTGACATACTTTTGATACATATCGTTACGCTATACTTGCAATTTAATTACATTTTTATGATACCAACATCTGAAACCCCATGGCTCCTCTCAATATCCATTCCATTGTCTTTCGATTAATTTAGTTTTTTTTTTTTTCATTCTTTCTGAAAATAAAATCAAACATAACGAAAAAAAAGACCGAATTTTACATATTTTTTGCAAATAAACAAGTTCCATTTGATTTTGTTCTCCATCAATAAGTCACATTCATAATCTGCCTGACAAAAAAAAAACTGACAGCTGGTTTGTATACAGAAATTATGTTGTGAGTTTTGCGGAAAATAATATATGCACACGTTAAGGGTCAGCATTCATTATTTCCATTATTTCTACTGATAACAACATTGAACAAAAAAATAAAACAACGAAAGCAAAAAAAAAAATATAACAACCAAAATGCAAATTTTATATTCGGTCAATGTGAACATTTCGAACCAACAAAATGGGTCGTTTGCCATTAAATGAGTAAGTGGCGCCCAATGCGAGCAACGTCCAACATCCGAATTTATGTCCTCATAAGTCACGACTCGCTACCAAAGCAAACAAAAAAAGTTATTTTCCCTTAAACAAGTCGTGTGGGTGAGCGGGAGGAGGTTCGCATGATGTGAGGTCGATAACCAAGTAGGGCAGCAGATGCAATGGTTATTACGGTATCGCCTAAATTATCGCCAAAATACAGAAGTGACCATTTTTGCCACTGTAATTGTCATTGTCACCGTATATCTCGGTGCAGTATTGCTAGGGTACGGAGTTATATTTATATACACAATCGAAATTACACTCGTGGCGGTTTCTACGGCCATTACCACCACCACTGCCACCATGGAATGCGGTGTAATGGATGCCATACGAAAGTTATGTATTACAATGGAAAATAAATTAAAATTTGTTTGGTTGTTGGCTGGACAATTTGAAACAGTGATGCCAGTAGGCTTCATTATATATACGTTAAAAAAATTGTTTGCTTTATTCACAGAATTGAATTGAAACTTGATTCGAAACCTCATTTATCCGTTAAAGCTCCTATGTAGAACTTAATTGATATCTAGTATTTATAGTTTAAAGAACTTACGGACACAACAATGGGACTTATGTTTTTCGAAGTTTTTTAAATGATAGAAACCACCTTCCTTACTTCTTACTTACTTATTGACGTAAAGTGGCACTACAGTCCGGGTTGGACCAGGGCCTCAACTAACAACCTTCTCCTGCTAGCTCGGTCTCTAGCTAGCTGTCTCCAGTTTCGCACGTCAAGTTGGTTGAGGTCCTCTCCCACTTGTGTGCGCCACCTGAGTCGCGGTCTTCCTCTACTGCACCGTCCCTTAGTGTTGGATTTGAAGACTTTCCAGGCCGGAACATTTGGGTCCATATGCTCTACATGACCTAACTATCTCAGTCGTTGGACTTTGATTTCTTTGACTAGGTCAGTTTAGCTGTACAGCCCGTACAGTTCATGGTTATATCTTCTCCTCCACTCCCCGTCTTTACAGACGGGACGAAAAATCACACGAAGAATTTTCCTCTCCAAACATCCTAAAACGCTTTCGTCCACTTTCGACAAAGTCCATGTCTCTGCAGCATAGACAAGGACCGGCATGATGAGAGTTTTATAGAAGGACACTTTAGTTGCTTGAGAGAGGACTTTGCTAATCAATTGCCTTCATAGTCCAAAGAAGCAGCGATTGTCAGGAGTTATTCTCCATCTGATTTCAGCGCTGGTGTTATTGTCTGAATTTATTGCAGCGCCTAGGTAAAGTCCTTAACTACTTCAAGCTTATAGCCGTCTATAATGAAGTTCTGTCAAGGACGTCGGTATGGTTCTTACACTCCTGAAACTTGGCTAATAATAAGAAACATCATACACTTCAGATTTTTGATCAAATCATCACTTACTTATGTAAAACTTTGGAGCTTGAAGTCAATTTTACTGCTCACTTAACTTTGTTATCTCCCGATTGAGTGTGAGCTACCGCATTGTCTCCTTGGTAGTTAAAAGACCGATCAAACTATCGGGCGATCAAAAGTCTGAAGTCCATACAAATACCTTTTTCCCAACGGTGTCTTATTGCAAACGGACAGGTGAAAGCTTTTAAAACTGAACAATTTTATTGAGAGAAGTGAAAGTGGAATTAAATAAATAGATTTTGTGGCACCACGGTTCCACTTAGCTATCCACCAGGGATTTACAACTCTCAACTATTACTGTGTGCGTGTTGCCATCACCAGGAATTAAGGGGACGCACAATTTTTTACCAACTCCGAACGGCTAGAATCAGAAGCATTTTCGAGGATAAGTGATGCTCTTACAGGATTTGTCACTTTCTCGCAAGATGCAGTACGCCATGGACACGCTTTTTTTTCGTTTTTTTTTTAATCATTTATTATCTTATAGCTATAATTATTATTTATTAATAACTATTAGTTATAAATATTATAGGTTAAATAAAATTTCATAAAATAAAATGCACGATGTTGCTCTTATATAAAAACTAAGAATTTTCAAAATTAATGTTATTAGTGTCGATAAGCATACAAATCATTTTTTAAATGAATTGACAACTCCAATTAATTGGAGGAAAAACCGGATGCCATGTGATTCAAGCAAATATTAGTCTATGCAAGAACAAAATTTATATGTCGTTGTAGTGGTTTTTTTTTTTTAAATAAGCTTTTATATAAAAAATCTTAAAACATTTTTAAGAAAAAATCTTGGTACACCAACTCAAAGTTTTTATTACTGTACGAATAAAATAAAAATTTCCAAAAAAAAAATATTGAACCGTTTTTCAAATATCGAATTTTCCAAAAAAATGGATTTTTTTTTAATTCGAAAACTACTTCTTTTGAAGTTTTGAAATGCAATGTGTTTTAAACTTTTTAGAAGCTTCTTTAATTTCATTAAAATCCGTCATGCTGATAATGAGAAATGCAAAATTTTAACAAAATGGTTCTGTGGTAGGTACAGTTAGTGATATGTTAATTTAAATTTTTGTATTAAATTCTAGGTTGTAAAAATGAATCGAAAGAAGAAATTAAAATTCTCCTGGCCGTTTTCGAGAAAATACGATTTTCGAAAACCATTTTTAACATTTATATGGTGGGTTCCGTTATTTTTAGGTAAACTACTCGTAATATGTTTCTTCTCACATCTTGTAGATAATATTAAGAAACATTTATTTATTTATCAAGTCTTTTAAAAATCGTTCAAGGGGTTTTCGAAGTATTGTATTTTGAAACAAAAATGATCTTTTTTTTTTTTTAATAAAAAACCACCTTTGAAAATTTGAATACACAATAATATTCAAACTTTTGGGCAGCTTTGGCATAAAAAATGATTGAAATCGGTTATACCATTTTTAAGAAAATCAAAAATTAAAAAGAATTGGTTCCAAAGGGGGAACCAAAAATAACAATTTTTTTCAATTTTTTTTCCAATTTTTTGATTTTTACTTGCGACTTATAGGTACTATAAGGCAAGTTATGCATTCGTAAAAAAAATCGAACTCGAGATTTTGATCAAAGTTGACATTACGATGATAGCGAAGACTAAAAAAGTGGGTCTGGCAATTCTGTCTGTCTGTCTGTCGCTTCGACTACAGCTTAAAGGGCTGGCCGATTTTCTTTAAACTTGGTAGATATGGGTTTTGATTTTTTACCCCCACACGTTTTTTTCTTTTTTTTTAAGACCAAAAATAACGGTACCTGCCATACGAATTTTTTTTTCGAAATTTTATAAATATTTTTTTTTTCTTAAAAACTGCTGGACAGATTTAAGAAATAATTAATTTTAATTTGGTGGTGCAACAGCTCGAAGTGAACCAGGACCTAGTGACTTACAACTCTCAACCATTCCTGTGTGAGTGTTACCAGGAACAGAGGGGACCTACAATTTTCTGCCGATTCCGAACGGCTAATGAGCGGCACTTTCCATGACAAGAGATACTCTTGGAGGATTTAAGAAATAAAAATACAAACAAATTTCATTTAATTAAGGCTAGGTATTGGTTGAAAAAAAATTTCCGAAAAATGGTTATTGAGGGTACCCCCCATAGAACCATTTTTGTTTGTTTTTGATTTTCTCAAAAACGGTACCACCGATTTTGATCATTTTTTTTTGCGAAGGCTCTTCAAAAATTTAAATAGAATTGTGTATTCAAATTTTCAAAAAAAATTTTTTTGGATTTTTAAAAAAAAACTTCAATATTTTTTTTTTAAACTCAATATTTCGAAAACCCCATGCTAAATTTTTTTAAACTTGATAAATAAAAGTTTCTTAATATAGTCAACAAGATGTGAGAAAAAAAATTTCATTTTACCTTAAAATAAAGGTACCCACCATACAAATGCTAAAAAATTTAAAAAAAATGGTTTTCCAAAATCGTATTTTTCTTGAAAACGGCACGTAGAATTTTGATAAAATTTTTTTTCTTTCAATTAATTTTTATGATCTGAATTTATTAAAAAAAATTTTGAAATTAAGATATTACAGCTTGTACCTACCATAGAACCATTTTTTCGAATTTTGAATTTCTCATTATCCACATAACGGTTCTTAATGAAATTTTTTTATAGAGAAGCTTCTAAAAAGTCTTAAACACATTGCATTTCAAAACTTAAAATAAATATTTTTTGAATTTTTGAAAAAAAAATTTATTTTTTTCTTTTTTTGAAATTTCGATATTTTTTTTTAATTTAATTTTTATTCGAACAATAATAAAAACTTTAAATTGGCGTACCAAAATTTTTTCTTAAAAATCTTTTAAAAATTTTGTATATAAAAGCTTTTTTTAATAAACCACTAAAACGACTTATAATTTTTGTTCTTGCATAAATTCATATTTGTAGCATTCTGTTTTCGTCTCTTACTATTAAAAGAATTTAAAAAATTAATTTGATCCTTATGAACAGTTTTCTCTTATAACATTCTTTTTTAAAATTCCTAGTCTAAGTTCGTGCGACCCAGTCGTGCATTTTATTTTTTTAATCTGTGGGATAGTTTTTGAGAAAAAAATTTACAAAAATTTGAAAAAAAATCGTATGCTAGGTAGCATTATTTTTGGTCTTAAAAAAAAAAGAAAAAACGCGTGGGGGAAAAATTTAAGAACGATATATACTAATTTTAACGAAAATCGGACGAGGCGATTAGTCTGTAGTCGAACAGACAAACAGACAGACAGACAGAACTTCGAGACCCAGTTTTTTCGTCTTCGCTATAATCCTAATTTCAACTTTGATCAAAATCTCGAGTTCGATTTATTTTACGAATGCATAACTTGTCTTTAAGTTGCAAGTAAAAATGTATTTTGCTTATTTTATCGCATTTTTAAAAAGAAACTTGTATTTGGCCCACTTCTATATGATTACTTAAGCCATCGATCGGTATTCATCGATCTGATGTTCATATATACAGCAAAAGAACCGCTTATCTCTGGTGGCATGTTGTTTATACATACTACATAGGTGGACAGTTAATCATAAGTGATTTAATAGTCCAGCTTGCTGAGATAAACATCGTCATCAGAGAGAAATATGCTCCTGTAGTTGTTGAAGAAGATCTGTCAATGAAACATTATGTACATTTACAAAAAAAAAAAAAAAACAAATAAAAAAAAAGTAAAAGTCAAAGGAAAAGTAAAAGAACCAAAAATTAAATAAACTATATGATAAACGAAACGTCGAATTAAATGTGGTAAAAAAACAGCAAATAAAAAAGTTGAAATTATTAAATATAAAAGCAAAAGGATAAGCCCTTTAAATAAAGTTGTGAAGCAAATAAAAAGTAAAAGTTATAAAACAATAATGTATTATAAATACTTATTCAGTGCTGGTCGGAATATGTATGTTAAATGATAAGATCACCAACAATTTAACAAAAACCTTCAGCAAAAAAAAAAAAAGAAATAATTACCCGGTGATTACTCTATTTAATATGTAAATATACACTTACCCTAGACCTTTTGATTGTAAAAAATAAGAAAATAAAACCTACCTAGCCCGTATTTACATCCATATACAACTTTTACCTGAAAAGAAAAATAATAAGAATGGTGGAAACCTAAATAAAAATGAAAAAGAAGAAAAATAAAATAAAATGCAGGATGGGTCGAACAAACTTGCTCTTATGTATTATGTATTTAAAAATAATTTTTTTTTTTTTAAGTTTTGATATGCAATGTTTTCCAAACTTTTAAGAAGCTTTCATATAAAAAATTTCACTAAATTCCGTTATGCCGATAGCTGAATAAATGTTTCTATGGTGTGTACACTACTTGTACAGTCAGTAATGTCTTAATTTCAAAATCATTTGTATGAAATTATAAATCATAAAAGTGTAAGTGAAAGCAAAAAATGTTTATCACAATTCAAAGTGCCGTTTACGAGAAAATTAATATTTTGGAAAAACATTTTGGAGGATTTGTATGGTGGGTAAGTACCGTTATTTTCAGATAAAATATTTTTTTTCCATACATCTTGAAGATACCTAGAATTAAGAAAACCGTGAATTTTCAAGATTCAAGAAAATCAAGTCTGGGGTTTTCGAAAAATGAGGTTTCAAAAAAAATATTTTTTTAAATAAAATAAATGGCGCAAAATTTTAGTTGAATTAGTACAATTTTAAAGATAGTTTAGTACCGTTCAGTATTTTAGTCGTTTTACTATTTCGCTCTCTACCCTTTTATTAAAATTTAAAATCATCTAATACCTATTTTACTCTTTTAAATTTCCAAACATCAAAACAGATCTGTTAATTTAGTTTTGCTATTACTTTAGGTGTGCTCAGAAGCAATTTATTAAGAAAATAGCCTTAGTACGATACTTGTTAGAAAATGTTTAAAATTAAGAAAAAGTTAGTAATCTACTAAAAAGTTGGCAAATTGTTAAGTAGTATGATACTACTAGCCTTAATACTAGGCTGTTCAACATTTTGCGCCAGTGTCTTTCAGCTTAAACGCTTGGTGAAAAATAATCCTTGACATATTGAAAATACATCAAAACTATTAAACTTGTTTTTTCCACAAATCATAAAAAAATATTTATTGAAATATTGAAGACATCATCAGAAAACTGATTTTTTTTTAAACGTCAAAGAAACACAAAGGGGTAGAATTTTTAACAACCTATTGTTGAGGTCTTAGCATGTAACTAGTAAGCAATTTGGTAAACATTTAGTAATTTACTAGCACTTCGAGAATTTGAATCCTTTTTTTTATTAACTAGTAAAAAAACAGTTGGTGAAAAAAGCAAACAAAACTAGATCTGTGGAACGGACCTAACAATTTGAAATGTCGAAACTTAGAAGTCTACAATTTACTTTGTTATTAGTTTATTCGTGACAAATTTTTTCGAAATGTTTTTTTTATTATTTTCCCCACTGTGGCCCATTCCATGTAATGCTTCGATAAGACTAATTGCTGTATATAGGTATATCCTTTGCGTTTCATTAGGAAATTAACTTACCGACATCAGCCTGTTGGATAATTGTCCCAAAGAATTGTAATGTAACAGTACCTACTTGTAATTCTGCTGAAATCGGAAGCCCACGGCTTGTAATTCGGTGTTGGATGTTAAGGTTTTCAACCAAGACCCAAACTGTTGTCTTGTCAAACCTATAACTAGAGTTATTTGATTTGGATTTGAATTTGGTCGGGAGATAAACCATCGCACTTTTCTGCACAAAGCTGAGTCTTCAAACATATCGAAATGTTCGTCTCCAGAAAACATTTTATATTGTTTTATTTGCTTTTAGAACAATTAGCTCACGAGTCATAAAAAAAAAGAAAACAGTTTAAATCTTTCAAATAAAATTGTCAAGACATTTTGTTCGAGGAAAAGGCCAGTTGTCATAATTGGATTTAGCAAGTTACTAAAAGTTTGTGATTTTAACTTTAGTAAAATGTTAAAAATTGTAAGATGCTCAGATCGTTTAAAATTAGCAAAATCTTCTTTTTAAGTAAGTAACTTACTAAAATGGCTTTAGAATTTTACTGATACTCTTAAAATGCTGCGCTAAAGGTTTTTAACAGTAGTGAACAAAAGTGTGCTCTACAAATCTGTTTTAATATAATTTTTTACGTAAAAATAAATAGAAATTTTAAATAATTTTAAATTAAACCTTACATTAAACATTAAAACATAGTTAAAAAAATTTAAGTCAGAATTGGGCTATTATTAGTTAAATCAATTGATTGTTGATTTTAAAAATGTATTATTATATCTAATGCTCGTCCAGTATGTTATGCCTAGTGGTTTGTATGTGTTGAGCAAGTCGTGTACAGAAGATGTTCCAGAGATCTTTTAAATAATTTTCTGCAAGTTATTCCTATATAGAAGCCATTATATTCTTAATTGGTTACTTTGTAAACACCGATTTTAAATTTTTAATTCATTTTACCTTTAATTTTCTTATTACAAAGAGAATATTTAAGGGTAGATTTATTGAGAAAAAGAATTTCTTTGGAAGTACCGTTATTTGTGGCCTTAAAAAAGACAAAAATCAGTAGGGAGAAAATCTACAAATGATATATCTTGCAATTTTAAAGAAAATCGGCCGACCTGTGAACGCTGTAGTCGAAAAGACAGAAAGATAAAATAGCGAGACCAATTTTTTTCGTCTTCCCTATCATCGTTAGGTCTGATCAAAATCTGAAGTTTTGATTTCTTTACTAAACCATATTACTTGACATATTATAGACCTTATGTACATATGTATATGTATACGTCGCAAGTAAAAAAAAAATATTAAAGTATTACATACCTACCTGTGGATCTTCATCATTATAAAGTCAACTTACCTTTGTTGAAAAAAGTGTTTCCCCTGTGAACCTTACCACAAACCCCATTTTGTTTAACCACGCTCTCCTCGTCCCTTTTACCCCCCTCTACATTTTACTTTGTTTAAATACTGTGAAAAATTTTAAATAAAAAAATTAAGAAATTATAGTATGGCCAATACATAAATGAATTATAAATCCATTTCTGAAATTATCCCTAAGAAAATAACATACTATAAATAAAATCCGATCAAACATAAGTTTAACTTCAGTGATATCAAGTTTTAAGTCAAAATGACTACAAAGTTGTGCACTACCTTGCATAAGTAAAATAAGTCATATTATTTGAAAAAAAAAGACTTTATATGAAAGGGTACGGTAGTGCCCAGCTAAGTTCTGGCACTACACCCTTTTTACAGGAACAAACTCAGGCGATTTTTGACCCCTCCCTATCTTCAGTACCAATGAAGTCAGAAACTTAAAATTCCGAACATTTGCTAAGCTAGTCAGGCACAGGTGCCTCACCAAATTTCAACTTTCTAGCATAAGCGGTTCCTGAGATATAAGGCCTCAAAAATAAAAAAAACCGTAACTGACTGACTCACTGACAGATCATCAAAATTATGGAGCACTTCCCAACATCGTAGAACCTTGTAATTTTGCACAACGGTAAGTCTTGTCATGCAAGCAGAGGAAAAAATTTGAGGTTTTCCATTTAAGGGGCGTGGTATCCGCCCACTTTCTCCGAACTGGTGTGGGTTAAATGGAGCACTTCCGACTGCTGTAAAACGATTAAATTTTGTAAAGCGGTAGGGCTAAAGTTGAATACAAGGAATAAAATATAAAATTTGAGGTTTCCCATTCGGGGGCGTGGTATCCGCCCACTTCGTCAGAACTGATGTAAATTATATATGGCACACTTCCGATTGCAGTAGAACAATGAAATTTGGTAGAACGGTAGGGCTCAAATTGCATATAAAGGACCAAAAATAAAAATTGAGGTTTTCCATTCAGGTGGCGTGGTATCCGCTCACTTTCTGAGAAAATGTTTATTTTATATGAAGCACTTCCGATTGCTGTAGAATGATGAAATTTGGTAGAGCGGTATAGCTTAATGTACATTCGAAGCGAAAAATAGAAAATCTAAGATTTTTATTGTCCTTTTGAAACTATACATGCATCTTGAAAATTCATGACTTTTCTTAGAACTGCATGAATGAAAAAAGAAAACATTTGCATACCTGAAAAAATTATGAGGTTAGGTAAATAAAAAAAACTCTTAACTATAATGTGAACTATAATCAAACCACTAATAAGGCTATTAATTGGTGTGCTACCTTCATTTAAAAAAGGATTTAAAATTGCAACAAAAACATCATCGCATCCTCAACAATTACTGCTTTTTTATGACTTTCAGCGGATGTAGGTACTAGTACTAGTATTTATAATTAAGGTAGGTATGTTAGTGTAAGGCTCCTTCCCAAGCCAAGAAGAAACAATTGAAGCGCAAATCAAAACAACCAATAACAAAAAGAAAATATACCAAAAGAAATAGGAAGCTATAAACTAAGTTGATTTTAGTAGGTAGAGTCCACCCTTCTATCATTCCGGGTCTTTCAAGATTTTGACATGGCAAAATATTAAAATCTTTGCAAAAAGGAGTGAGATCAGACCAAAAACATAAATGTTAAAAAAAGAGCTAAGTTCTTCTATACGAAAACCTTTGTCTAACAAGTCAGTCGTGAAAAGTACTGAGATCTACCATAAGAGTGCGCCAAGTTCTTACTTCATGAAGGTTTAATACCGAATATTTAAAGTAGAATAATATTGAAACAGCTACAATGTAATAGAGAAATTTTATTATTTAATGATTACTGACTAAAATTTGTCAAGTTTTTAAAACCTTTCGAATTGGGCATAAAAAGGAAGGAAATGAGGAAGTGGACGGATACCACGCCCCTGAATGGAAAACCTCAAGTTTTATATTTTTTTCTTTGTAATTCAATTTAAGCCCTGCCACTTTTCCACACGGTTTCGGTTCTTCACATCACTAACTTTTCCCAACAGCTCAAACTTTCTTACCAGTTTCACTATTGCTGGCCGAGAAGGTGCTTCGTGGCGACTCAAAAGTAGTCTAGTTTGCGAGCTGTGACTGCAAAATTTTTACCAATTTTGTAGTGAATTTTACTATTCAAAATAAAACTTCTTGTTGGAAAATCCTTTATAAGAGCAGTGTCGTAATTGTCGATTTGGGCAAATAAATAAGATCCAATATTTTGTTATATGTAAGTATATAAATTTCTGACATAATTGGTCATACTTATTGAGGTCCTATGGTAAGAGATTTGCAGCAACAACCATAAAATCTGTCCTTAACAACTATGGCAACACCGACAAAAATCAGAATTTTGCTTATTGCAGATATTTTTTATTTATTTCTGAGACATTTGGATTTACGAAGACTTTTTCAAAAGCACTAAATTTCAATTCGAGAACTTCTAATCCTTGTTGTTGCGGTTTTGCTTATGTGTTTTTTTTTGTTTTCCACAAGACTTTGGTGCGAGAAAAAAAACCCATTGAGTCGAAATTGCAAGCCATGAACATTTTGCACACGCACTATTTTTCCACTTTGACCGTAATGGTTATTTGTGCCAGAAGTCTAGGAAATAACAAAAACAAGGACATTATGGTGCACACTGTTCTCGATGTATATGTATATTTAGGATACAAATTGAGGACTTTCCTTTGAAAACTCCTGGTCCACTGATGTTCTGCAACTGGCGGACTATTATTGTTTTGCCAAAACGACTGGCCACATTGCTGGTGGCTGTGGAGCGCAAAAATTATATTTTGCACCTGGTTTCAATGTTTTTCTCTCTCAGTCTTTCACTCCAGGGTTATGTTTACCTACCGATTAGAAAAGTTGTTGTTTCGGATGGTTTACGGTGTTCTTGAGGGTTTGGCGGATGGGGGATTTTTTTGATGTTGACTTTCAGCAACACCTATTTCGTATATTGGAACACAAAATATAAAATGAGTTGTGATTAATTTTTGGTTTTGTTTTTGTTTTCCGAGCGAGAGGTATTTACCGCATTATGTTTCCTGGAAAATATTTAAACTGGAGGGCGGAGGTTGTTTTTGTTTTTTTCGTTTTTAATTTAAATGAAAAGCCAAACATTAACTCCACACTATAAACTCGACGGGGGAGTTTTCAGCTAACATTTTCGCTGTTAAACATTAATTTATAAAATGTGGTTTGTAGTTGAACATGGAAATGTTTTTATTGCTTAACAAGGAAGTCCCGTTTGTGGTCGGAAAAAACATTACCTACAGGCACTATAGTTTTGAGTAGGTTTAATCTAACAATAAAAGTGCTATTTAATTATCTTTTGCTATTAAATTAATTCAGATATATGCACATAATGTACATAGATACACTGGCACAAAATTATAATCGAACTAAAATGGTGCTAAAATTGTTTAAGTATAATACTAGCACAAATAACTTGTAACGAACGTTTTGTTAAAGTTAAATTTAATTTTTTACTAACGTGCAAATTTTATTGGACATTGATAGAATTTACTAAAAACCCTACGAATTACTATTTAATTTTCGAAACATAATTATAAGAAATATAACTTTTATTCGTTTTACATAAGATACTTTGTATTCCCAATTAAATAAATTTTGCCCATCCTCTCATTTTGACATATGTTGGCACCAATCAAAAAAGCGGATTTTCTTTGTTAACTGTTTACATTAATTGATCTGCGCAATAAACTCATTTAAGATTTTGAAGCCCAAATACAATCAACAGGAGTCTTTAGAAATACTCGGAATTGGTAAAAATATATGGAAATATATGTATACACAGAGGCGTATTTAAGGATTTGGCGCCCCGGGCTGATAAATTTTGCCGCCCTTTCGCCGCCTGAGTACTTAAATGCCCCATATCCAAAAAAAATGTTCCCCAGAAAACGAATTTTAAGGTTTAAAAAATATTTTTTTTACTTTCTTCTTGAGAAATATAATGTTTGAATTTTTATATACATTTTTTGAAAATATCTCTGTTGAAATTTGAAGACAAGAAGTCAAAAACTGTAATGGTTATTTTTTTTTTAAATAAAAGTATGAAAAAAGTCAGAAATGGATATAGGACCCTCTTCCATACGAATGCGAAATCGATGAAAACCAAATTGAAAATTTCCTATGGATATAGGACTTTTGTGCACTGAAAGGAGGTAATTCAATGTAAGCAAGAAGAACCAAAAAATTCACAAACACTGGCATTATTTATTTTTTATAATTTTATTTTTATTGATAAGAACATAAAACAAAAAATATTATAAATTTAGTGGGTATACCTTACTAAATCTCATATTGGACTATTTCTAAGTCAACAAAATAAGTAAGAATATGCTTAAGTATTTTAATACTAAAGTGTGAAAAATACTTAAAACTAACTTTGGTCCTTAAAATTTTCCAGAAAAAGACGTCTTTTTTAATTCGGAATCATCATATAATAAAACGGCAAACATGTTTTTTGTGGTACACTTTTCTCCAAAAGTATTTAACCGATTTCGATAAATTTTATATGGCTGGAAAGCCACAGTTACGGAGATGTGCAGAATATACTTGAGACACGCATTTACACACTGTGGGTCATTTTTGTTTTTGCACTGTCGAACACTTTGCATATTACATAAAATAAAATTTAATTTAATAAATTCGCTTGAAAACACTGCCAATAATATAAATAATAAATAATAAATAAATTGGCACTCGAATTTCGAGAGCTGGGTCGACTAGTAGTTTATAAAAATTCGTCAACATTTCATTGTATTAAGAATTATTTATTTTCAAAAGTTTTTTTAAATTAAATTTTTTTTTAGCTTTTTTGATTTTATCCACTTTAGTACATTAAAAACAAAAAAATGCTTAAATTAAATCGTTAAAAATATCTACAAGACTGCATTTAATGCACCCATCTCTATTTACCCCATGGTTAATTGTTTTTCAACTTTAATGATGTCTTTTTTCTTTACCATCGTCAAAGCGGAAACTTACTTTTGCGTTATTGAAATAACATCCGATAGAAACCTGGACCACATGTTGTTCTTGCATGTTAAAATATATAGAGCATATAGAGATTTAGAGGATATAGAGCACATAAGCACTGAAAATGTAACTTAGTTGCGATAAATATGAGAGCTTAAATGCTCTATATCCCATTTTCTGTGGATATGGGACACTTATGCATTAAATGAATGTTCTAAGAACTCTTCTACGAAGATTGCCCCACTTAGTACAAATTTTGAATATGCGGCAAATAAGCACAAAAAGGACCCACAAATTAGTGGTCTATAGAGCAAACTGGCTTTATGTAACTTCGTTAATAATGAAGATAGAGCAACGGGGATAGCGCCAAACGATAGAGAATATTCGAATTAGTATAACTGCATCTTTAACTCAGTTTCCCGAAAAAGTGGTCTGTGGGGCATTTAAGTACTCAGACGGCGCTTTGTCAGTTCAGCTTCTATATTTAATAAAGCTAAACTATTAAGGCGCTAATGCGAGACCTTTAAAAGGTTTTTACTCGTTTCAATACGGAAAACGATCTTTCTGCACTACAATTCGTCACTGGCAGTAGAGCTGTGTCAATCAGGATCGATTCGATTTTTTCGATCCGATCATCGAAAAGTATTGATGATCGAAATCACAAACTTTCATTTTAATCGATCCCAATCTCAATTATTTAGATGATTCTCGTTTCTCGATTTTCTATTTCAATCTCAATGATTTCAATGAGTCTCGATCTTAATTATAAGTTAATTCGATTAACCATGATTTACTCGATTCGATTTGGTGTTATTTGAGGTATCAGAGGTGGAATCGCGTAAGGTGATAGTTGATTGTCAATTTTTTGATTGTCATTTTGAATATAGCTGTCTCTATCATATCAATAAAGAAATATAGAGAGAGCGATTGTCAAAACGACAATCAATTAATTTAGTGATCACTTTACTCTTACGCGATACGGGCTCAGGATCTGGTATGCTTACTGTGGAAATTGAACTAGTAATGAGACTTATCGAATATGTAACAACCTTCGATTTACATATGCGATAGTATCCAAAAGTTAATTTATTCGATAGTACCAAGTCATTCAGTAACTATTAGTCCTAAAATTGATCTTTTAAGGAGCAACAAATGAAATCTTTTTATCTTTTTAATCAATGGACATAGTGGCCACCATTCGATATCATTTGGCAATTTATGGCTTACAATATAGAGTATTTTGTGAAAGCCTTAACTCAATCTTACAACGAAATCGAAATGAAAATCGAATCGGAACAGTTTGAACCATTTGAGTGAAATGAAAATGATCGAATGATCGACCGATTCAAATGATGAAATCATTTTCGTTACCGATTGTTGAACGATTCGATCATTTGAAATGAACGATTTACACAGCTCTATACTGCAGTGCACAAGCAACCTCAGCATATAAAAATGCTTCCTTCAATTTTTTTCTCTTATATGAAGGTTAAGCTGCCTTAAACTCATATTTTCGGAGTTGTTTTGCTCCAGAAAATGTTTAAGTAAGAAACAATCTTCTTGAAAATCTTCCCCAAGATCAACCGGGTATAATTTCTGAAGAGTGGTTGCATTTTTTCGAATTGCTTCTTCACACATGTGATCAAGCTTAGATACAAAAATAAAACCATTTGTTTTTGCTTCATAGGATGAATTTCTTCTCTTCAGCACACTCAATAAATGGTCGCAAATAGAAATGAATGTATTCATTTTGAAATTTTCACGACCACAAAAAAGAATCTCCCTTCGCGACAGTCATCATCTCGTTTTTTCATCTTGACGATTCTTTTGTGGTTAATTTTTTAATTTTCAGATTTTTTGCTTTTTCCATCTCTTCAAAAACATCAAAGCATTCTCGTTTTTCTCTCATAAACGATGTGAGTGCCTCGTAGAGCCTGGACACAGTTTCAACGTCTGTATCAACACCTTGAATTTTTTTTGATACAATATTGAATTCCTTGAGTATAGAACCCCAAAATTAAGACAATATTTCTGTCTCAAGGGACTTCAATTGGGACAAGTGAGCACGATACTAAAAAGATAAAATAGGTATTCGACGAATTTAACTTTATTAAAATATTAGAGATAGCATGATGCTAAATTTGATTAAAATTTTGCGCCAATAGTTTTTAAAATAATACCTATCCTTTTATTTATCCATCATTATAAACTATTGTACATAAAACAATCATTATATTGTTTCTTAAGTCATTCGAAACTATTGACGAAGGGAAGGGTATTTGTATATAGGGACACGAGTCAGCCAAAACTAAAAAAAAATTGAGGCATGATTTGCTAGGTATATAAAGATTAAAAATTTGTGTGTGACCTTATGTCTAGAGACCGGCTTGATGGATTTTTATAATTTTTTTTTTTTTAATAATAAAGGACTTTTTGTAGATGCCTTAGAAACAAAAATTAAGATCCGTTCTAGCCCATTTTTGTAGAGCTACATAGCAACAAGTGTTTTTTTTTTAGATAATGTTTTCGTTGCATTGGAATTTGTTCCAAAGAATAGGTACATGTCTGTAAATATTTTTACTATGAATTTTCATTATAAAAAATTGTTTATAAATAATAAGAATAGTAACTGGTGAAAAAAGTGAGTGACATGTTAGAGTGAACTCCCTCACGTCACTGAAAAAATTGTCATGCTTGAAAAACTAAAAAAATCGCATTTTTTTAAATCTTTGTATTTTTTGTTTACCCTTCATAAATATTGTAATTTAGACAATTGTTATGGGCGGCATGCGCCCTTTTGCTTGTATGTTTTGAAAGTTCAATCGCTTCAAAAAATATTATAAATTGGCCAATTGCTAGGGGCGGCTTGCGCCCTTTTGCTTGTATGTTTTGAAAGTTCAATCGCTTCAAAAAAAATATTATAAATTGGCCAAGCGCAAGCCGCCCCTAGCAGGCTTGCCGCCCCGGGCTGTAGCCCTTTTAGCCCTAGGGTAAATACGCCCCTGTGTATACATATCAGAAAGAAAAAACAATAATAATAATAACATTCAAATAAACAATGAAATAACAATTTAAACATAAATAATAAAATAAATTCTTAAAAACTATGTAACAGGTTCCAGGATTAAGGTAAGGTGGCGTATAGTTCTTTACGAAGGAATGATAAGCTCTTGTTAAAGTCAAGGACATTATGTGTTGTAGCATTCAAGTTAGAGGATTGACATGGCCATAGATGGTACGTTGAGTACGGAGTCGAAAGAAGGGGACCGATCTTAGGTTACGTGGGTTCGTATTAATGAAATCAATTCGGGGAGATTTGAACAATCGATGGTACAGTGATAAGTTGGTGGATGAAAAGTATAACTGCTATCTTGCGGCGTTTGACAAGGGTAGGTAGGCTAATCAAAAGTAGATGATTTTCGTAGGGGAAGATGAGAAGGTCTGACCAAGGGAATCTGCGTAAGGCCAAACGAAAGAACTTTGCTGCACTGATTCAATTCTGAGGGAATGGGTAATTTGATAGGGAGACCAAACCAGACCATACTCTAGAATAGATCGTAAGAAAGTGATGTTCAAGGTCTTGGTAACATTGGGATTGAAAAATTCTTTAGACCAGCGCTTGATAAAACCGAGGGAGAAATTTAATTTTGCAATAATTTGATGAATATGAGACCGAAAATTGAGCTTTTTATCACATACAATCCCAAGATCGCGAATTGAGGTAACGACAGGTATGAAAGTGATAAACTCTTGGGGAAGAGGGCAGACGTTTGCGAGAAAAAGTCATTGATTGACATTTATTCACATTTAGCTCTAGGAAATTTTTTTTACACCAAATGAGAAAAGAATTTAAAACTTCCTAAAGAAACAAGGAATCAAATGGAGAAGAGATTACCTGCATAATTTGTATATCATCTGCATAAATAGTTAACTGAGAGTTGGTTACAATACTACTTACATCATTAATGGCAATTACAAATAAAAGAGGTCCAAGGTGACTGCTTTGAGGAACACCTGAGGTAGCAAAGATGGGATTGGACACAGCACATCTGAAAACAACGTTAGATATTCGGTTCTCTAAGTATAATTTAACCCATTCGAAGAATGATGGTGCGAAACTTAACGCTTTTAATTAGATGTAGGTTATTTGGTGGCTGATCTTATCAAATACTTTACTGAAGTCGGTTATAATAACGTAGCCTTTTTCCAAAGCGCAGAGTGTCGTCGAGATAAACTGAGTAAGGTTCGTCGTGGTAGACCTTACTTTTGTTAAACCATGCTGGAGTGGAGAGACGATTGGCTTGCAATGAAAATATAGGGGGCGACTTTCCTTTAGGTAGCACGCGTATTATATTGATTTTTTTTTTTACAGTTAGCTAGTGGTCTCAATAGAACAGATTTAAAATATTAAAGTGAGGAAGCACCCCTAAATCATAAAAAAAAATGTTTTAATTTTCAGTTTTAACCTCACTATTTTTTGTTTGTATGATTATTTTCTTGACTCACAGTACTGAAAGTGACCAGCTTTTGATGTTTAATACCTCTTAGGGCTTAACAGTACCTTGGGTGGCCCGCTTCGCGGGTTCTCAGGATCTTAACTCCCTTTTCGGGGGTCACACCCATCCACGCAACTCCGTTGCTCCGCTTAGGGTATGTGAAGGCGCTTATGTCAATAGTTTTCTATATCTACACCTTTCCTTAAAAAAAAAAACACAAAATAATAATAGCATTTTTTAAATGTAAATTTTCAACTTTTATTTCCTCAAATCCTAAAATCCCCATAAACGTACAAAATACCCTTAGCAATTCATCGAAGGGATCTTCAATTTTTTTTTAAATTTCTCTTCCACTGGTACTCTTCGATGCAGTCACCGAAATCGTGATTGTAGCTGTCGTTATAAAAGGACCGTTTAACAATTCTCCACTGTGATTCAATCCTTTGGGCATGGGTTCAATCATCCGCAACAAACGGATTATCGGGGTCGCTATGATTTACTTTCTTGTGAACGAATCCATGTTCACTTAAGAAATCATAGGCCCTCCAATAATCCGTGTGGATAATGGAACACACATGGACATGTTTTTTTATCAGCGGAACCAGGATCTTTAAATAAAAATAATTGTTATAAAAATATTTTTTTTCTTTTTCATTTTGTAAAATTTTACATCAGCACTTCGTACGTTTTCAGTGCATACTTCCAGCCTGAGGTCCTCTGACCCGTCCTCAATCATTCTGAGGACCCAATGGCCATCCACTCGCCGGCCTTTGTTAAATTTGCGACGTTCAAATTTGCTCTCATCGATTTGAACAACGCGTCCAGGTCCCCCGATGCTCATTGGTGTATATTGCCATGGAGCACCTATGGAGTCTGCATTTTTTATCCGTGGGCAACAAACCCAGCTCCTCAGCAAATTTTATTGCCAAAGGCTCATCGCTAATGCGCTGGTAGAGCTTTACAATGTTCCTAAAAATATATTTTTAAATTAGCAAATCAATAATTGATTTACTTGTATTATTTTTGAAATTTACCACAGATTTTTTACATCCTCCGCAACTAACCGACGCTTTCCTTGAATTGATTTATTAACCCATTTTTAGATTTAAATTTTCCCTAGTAAGTAATTGTATAAGATGAACAAAATATCCATTGAAATCGTGAGGGAATAAAAATTTTAAAACTTGATTTATTAATTTTATAACACTCTCCAATATTGCCAATATTTAACTTAAATCTATGTACGTACAAAAAGTTTACGGATCCAGGACACATCAGCATTGCTGGGTTTATTTCTTAAGAAGAAAGGTTCATATTCGTAAGGCACTGACTTTAAATATCGCGAGCCGGGAAAATAATTTGATGGGTCAAATACCCCCATTCATTAGACTTAATACAAGCTAATTCCTAATCTTACTTAAATATAGCTCTTAAATCTAGAATTGAAGTGAATTTGAAGGATGATTAAGACAGAGTGTCAGGCAGTGTAAAGGTTTGAAATCCTTAAATCATAAAGCTAGGCTCAGTTTATTTCAGTTCACTAAATACTAACGTGTACAATATTTTTACTTATACTTATGTTATATGTACTTATAAACTGGATAATTAAGCTTATAAAGAACAAAGTTTTGAGTTAAATGCATTTCAGGTTATCAATAAAATATTCTATACAAAACTAAATTTATTAAATATTGAAATCAATTGATTGAGGGGCTATTTCCACCGTAGTTTTATCTACTAAATATATTTCACAATTGTTGCTGCAGCCTTATACTTGTACGACTAAATCTAACATTTAACTGACTAATGGCCAATTTCACGAAGGACTTTTAAATATTTAACAGGCTTCTAAACCTTAAAATGAGATGTTTTGGTTTCACCAAGCGCTTTTAAATTAAATAACCTTTTAAACACCCTTATAAACTAAATGCCCATTTTTGGCTCATTAAATTTTAAAAGTGTCATTGAAATGTCATCAGATATAGATCACAATTGGATATACATAGGTAGCAGCTGAAATTATTGTTTTGCAACATTTTAGTTTTTAATTTTTGAAAATACAAAGTGGATAGGCTTATAAATATTTAAAATATGTTTTTTATTTCTAATAAAATATTGAAAATTCTTCATCCAATGATAAAGTGCCACACATAAGTTATACGCCGAGCAAGAGTATTCCGGGTTCACAAGAATAGGAAAAGGAATCCATTCTCCGACTGACTTCGAAATAGGTTACGACTTTCCAAAGCATTTGTGAATCGTGAATCTGTTTGTTGAATTTGTTTGGTCGTCATTTGGAACCGAAACAAATGCATCAGTGCAAAAAAAAAATAAATTAAGTGCTTATTACGATTTTATCCCACAGGATCTTTCCAAATATTTTTGTTTGCATTTTTACTTGCGATATAGGTACTATAGGGCAAGTTCTGCATTTGGAAAAAAAATCGAACTCGAGATTTTGATCAAAGTTGACATTACGATGATAGCGAAGACGAATAAAGTTGGTCCGGCAATTCCGTCTGTCTGTCTGTCTGTCTGTCTGTCTGTATGTCTGTACCTCGATCTAGAGCCTAAGCCACTGGACCTATTTACTTCAAACTCGGTAGTTATGGGTCTTCGGTGATTCCCTAGAGGGGAAATTGAAATTTTTTTTTTAGCTCTAAAACTGACGGTACCCCCCATACACCCGTAATGCAAAATCTTATTTATCTCGAAAACGGCTCTAACGATTTTGATAAAAAAAATAGGTGTGATATTATGGACATGGACTATGTTTTGGTAAAAAAAAAATTTGGGGCAAAATGTTATTAACGGTACCTGTCATAGAACGGTTTCTTTGATTTTCGACTTTCTCATTAACGGCTCTAACGATTTTAACCAAAAATTTTCAGCAGGAGTCCCCTCTAGTTTAAAATAATATTGTATATAAAAATATTCGAAAAATTATTTGTTGGGTTTTTTTGAAAAAAAATTTTTTTTTCAAAAATCAATATCTTCAAAACCTATGAACGATTATTTTTTGAAATTATTTCCTAAAATCAATATTATTAAATACTTAAAATTCGCATCCCACATTTTTTTCTTGAAAAATTTTAAAGAAATTTCTTATATAAAAAATTTATTTATTTAATAATAAAACGATTTTTTAAAGTTTGTTTTCATAAATTCATACTTTTCTAGAAATCAGACGGCAATTTGATTTTAAATTCATGTTTTATATTTATAAAATGTATCTTAAATTCCAAAGTACTTTTACATAAGAGCAAGTTCGTGTGATCCAGTCGTGCATTTTATTTTTTTTGCATTTCTTGACATTTGTTTCAACACATAACGCTTTCTCATTTATTCTCATACATTGCGCTTGTTAAAAAGAAAGAACCAAATTCTTTTCTCCAGGGATGTGAAGAGAACTCAATTTTAACAAAAATTTTCCTAAAATTTCCCTTTTATAGATTGGTGAAACTAAAAATATTTAAGAGTCTGATAAAATTTAAAAGGATTTTTGATAAAAGTGCTTTTAGTGTTTGTTTATGAAATTGGCCATAAGAACCGATTAATAATTGCAACAATAAAACAAAATTGCAAATGCCTTCTATTACTAGTGAGTGAAAGAAGGCTTATTAAAGCGAGTCTTTGAGACTAAGGACATGTGACCATGGAAGAATGCGAAGGCAGAAACGAAGGCAGAGAAAATCTTCTCTGAATTGCTTCAAGTCTTGTTATATGAATGGAGTAGTAAGGTGACCATACTACACAACAATATTCAAGTATTGGTCTTACAAATGAAATAAAGAGAAGCTTAATAACATAAGGATCACGAAAATCGCCACCAAATCTATTTATGAATCCTAGGACTCTGTTAGCTTTTTTAACTAAGTAGTTTAAATGATCATTATACATGTTAACCTAGGATCAATCCTAAGTCAGGAAACACGGAGACTTTACTTAAAGAATAAACATAAAACGTATAATTGAAAACAAATGGAGAAAAACAAAATCTACTGCTTAGGTGGGAAAGAAATGGCATGTTCAGCAGTTTACATAGGCACTTCTAAGCAAAAGCTGCGCAATCGTCTCTCCGGCCGCCACCGCTCCGATATCAAGAATGGTGGTGCTCAGAAAACTGCACATGCACTTCACTGTATAGAAGAAGATCATAGACCAGACTTTGATAATGTGAGGGTATTAGAAGTAGAGAGGCACCATTAAAAAAAGAATGTTGTTAGAGATGTTGCACATCATATACACAAATAACACAGTCAATAGACGGTCTGATTGTGATAATCTGATAATCTCTGCAACATGTATAGCCAACTCGTTAGGAGAACATGAAACAGTGGGGAATAACTAAATTAAATTGTTCTTTTTATGTGAAATTTAACAGTTTTGGTTTTTTGGAATGTTTTGCTATTTAACTACATATATAAAAATCTTCATAAAATTTAATGAATTATTTAAATTTTTGTCATTGTTTGCTAAATTTCAATTTATTTCATTATTATTGCAGTGTTTCAAGGGTGAATAGTATTTTATTAATGTCTTAATGTTGTTAAAACGAGTTTTTTTTATTTTTATTGTGAGTTTTATAAGTCTTCTTGCAAAAGTAAACAGTCAGAAGTAGATTTAATACTTTGGAAAAGCTTAATATCATAATCATAAATAAGGACGGATGAATTTTTTATGATCGAAATCAAGTCATTTAAAAATAAAATTAATAAAATTGATCCGAAATGGCTACCCTGAGGGACGCCAGAGTTGACAACAAATTAATTCGAACACTAATTACGAAATACAACACTATAAATTCTATGTTTTTAAATACGATGAGATCAATTTAAGAAATTGTTATTAAAATCTTGTTTGTTTAGCTTTAAAATTAATGTATTATGACATAATTTAATAATTTATAAGGAAAGAACATTACATACAATAGACTCAAACAGTTTCGGTATCACAGATAATCTAGCTATAGGTCGGTAGTTTATTATTTCATTTTTAGGACCTTTTTTGTGCACAGGTATAATGAAGGACTCATAAAAGAGAACACATAACAGCTATGACAAATAAGCAACACATTTTCTTAAGATAGAGGATGGTGCACCATCAGGACCAGCATTAGAACACTCATCTAACTTCAAGATACTCTGGAGTTACTACGAGCTCTTTTTAAAAGAATTGCTTTGTATAAGCAGTTAAAGAGTGTATTACAAAAAACGTTAGACATATCATTAATATTGCAATTAATAAATAATTGATTCCAGTCAATGGTATATAACAAATTAAAGAGTTCATCAAAATTGCACTTATTATAAAATTAAATTTAATTCAAGTTAATAGCGTTATAATATGGAGAAGATATGTTTAAGTCGATCTTCGTCTATTAGCTTAACAGCGAAGGCAATTACTGTAGTTTCAGTGCTCACTGTATTGGAGAAGAATACTATGTAAATCCACTGTTCTTCCTAAATGATTATTCACTCTGTTGATCTGGCTCAATCCACATGAAGACATACCATCAATTAATAAATGCTCAATAGGAGTAGCCGGTGCATAGAAGTTATTGTCATCAATTTTAACCCAATCCAGATTTGGTAAGTTAAGGTCACCTACGATCAAAATTTCATCTTTAAATTCCAATAGGATATAGATACTTTCTATGCAGTCAATCAGTTTTTCATGAACGTGGTAATTAGAACACGAAGGTATGCAAGCCGAGATAATAAATAGATCCCCGGACTCCAGTTAAATCTTCATGTATAAAACTTCAATATCGGAGGACCTAAAGTCGTCGATCAGGTAGCAAATAAGAGAGTTTTTGATCGCAAAAAGAATTCCACCTCCCACAGTGTTGGAGTTATCTAAGTGGTGACGATTACATCTGACAATATAATAGGAGGTATCAAAAAGCTCTGAGTCGAGAATAGAGCTATTCAGCCAAGTTTCTGTCAGTACAATGACGTGCTTACATTTTTGTAGATCATATTGGTCTTTGTCCGAAGTCCATTTAAATTTTGATAATATATTAATATCTTATTAAGCAGCTTTGACGTTGATTCAGCGTTGTCCGATTTAGACGAACAGGGTTCTGAGTTGTACGACGATGACGGTTGTTCGGTCGAATCCAGTACATGGAATCCAGAATCAGGGTTACTTTTTTGAAAGAGTATTTTGCGTGGTTACGGTGCAGAATTTGTTTTAACTTTTATGATGAATGTGGTTCCCAGTTTTTCTGATATATATGTAGTTTTTGATATCGAAGGCATTCGTTGAGGGGGCAAGCTTAGAAAGAAATAAAACTCATTCATTTGCAGACCCCTTGGCATAGTGGTTAGTGCGTTGGACTGTCATGCGGAAGGTCTCGAGTTCGATTCTCAGCCGTTGCAAAAAGTTTTTCAGGGGTGTACTGCCTCTTGCGAGGAATTGACAAATCCTCTAAGAGTATATCTCTTGTCATGGAAAGTGCTGCTCATTAGCCGTTCAGAATCGGCAGAAAATTGTAGGTCCCCTCCGTTCCTCGTAACACGCACCCAGGAATGGTTGAGAATTGTAAGTCACTAGGTCCTGGTTCACTTCGAGCTGTTGCACCACCAAATTTATTTATTTATTTATCTGGAGCCCTTAGCCCAGATAAAATATGAGATATCGTGTCATTAACTTGATTAATATCAGTATTTGTACATTTTGGGGTGACATATGGTGACAGTTGTTTTGATGAAACACCTGTTGATTTGGTTGCAGTTGATGATTGCACAGTTGTGGTAACGCAGTAAGTCTTTGGCACTGTGTTACGTATTCGTGCAGAAACAATGACAATCGAATGAGATGTTAATGATAATGATGACGAAGAAACGAAAGGAAAAGGAGTTGGTGCAATTTTGTTAAAGTTGAAATTAGTGATTGTGTGAGAATATGTGTAATCAGTAAATATAGATATAGCGCCTTTCTTCGAAACTGGGTAAACATCGGAAATTTCATCATCAATTTCTTCATTCCTTCGTTTAGATGGTATTTTAGTACAACCTTGTGAATTAGGTATTTTATATATTGAATTAAAACAGTTAATGTTACAATTAATCCTCCGAAGAATGCGAGTAATAGGTTCATTGGAGCCATAACAGGTACAGTGGGTATATAGAAGAGATGAAAAGTTATTATATAACGGAAATTAGTGTTGAAAGAGTTGGAATTGTAGAGAGCTGTGCAGTCAACAGACCCTGAAAGTAGTCGATGAATGAAGAGAATGTCGCTTATTGCTCTTCGTTCTTCTAACGTATTCAAATTAATTAACAGAAGTCAGTCTCGATCGAAAAATAAAAGGGTTATTCCAGGACATAATACGAAGTGTGACACGTAGGGCTGGGCGTTGAATGCTCTCGATTCTGATTATATGTATATTTTTTTGTTGATAAGGGGTATGGATATATAAATTTGTTGTTGCACCGCTTAGGGTAATGTTCAGTAGTCCGGCGAGCGCCTATCTCAACCTTGTTAAATCTCTCCACCAAGATATCGTTTCAGATATCATTTGTCAGATAGGAATTTAAAAAAAAACTGTTTTTTTTTTCGTCAATCAGCAAATAAAGACACTAAGAGTCAGTACCCAATTTTAGCAGCTACTTAAAATTCAAGCGAATTCCTGGGACAGCTTTAATTAAGTAGTTCATGATGACAGCATATAGAGCTTTAAGGAACTATTGAAATGAATTTTCACATCATAGAGAAATTTTAAGGGAAAATAGGTATCTTACTTTTACGAGAAAAACGATAAACGGCTTAAACACAAGATGATGAACCTTGAACGTTATTATGAGGTTAAGTACAACCTTGAAGAAAACAAAGAATTATTTCATTTTTAAAAATATTTATCAATTTAATATGTCAGAGACACAGTGTGAGCATTAAGAAAAAAGGGAAGGGTTAGAAAGGAGGTGTCGGTGTACATTGGTTTTAAATTCTTGAACATTGCAATAACTTCGAAAGACAGAGCGTGGCAAAGAATTCCACATTCGCGTAGTACGGCTGAAGAACGAATCTCTGCACTTCACCGTACGGCCGAAGTTGGGCTCAAGGGTAAACTGATGGCCTTTAGTTGAGATGCACCTCGATCCCCAGAAACTGTGTTTCGAATTGAAGTCGCCACCAATGATAAATCTCGGCCCGAGAACTCCAAATAGATCTATAAAGTCCGTTTTTCGCAATTTTACTTCTAGGAGGACAGTAGATTGACACAACTCTATAGTATGAATTTCTAAATTTAACAGTTACTGAACTTATTTGCATTATATCGATCTCAATTATAGTTCTGATTGAATGTTCGATAGTATCCTTAATAAAAAGAGAGGACCCGCCTCTTTCTCTGTCAGATGGATGGAATACATGATAAGCACAGAATCCTTTAATTTTTACATCGCAGTCTTTTTTTAAATGAGTTTCGGTAATCAAGCATATGTCAATTTTTCCATTTTGTAGAAGTATTTCTAGTTCATCTATTTTTGATGATGATCCATTCGTATTCCATGGAAAAATTTTAAACAGCTCATCCATTTTCATAATTTATTCCGGGATGTATGAGTCTTAGGCTCAAGCATGCTTAATTTTTCAAATATATAAGTTTATTCGTCCTGCTTTGCTCTTCAAGTCTGGCAAGAATCAAAGAAAACACTTGGGAAACTGGGTCTGGTATATTTGTACTTTGTTCCTGGTTTTGTGACTCCACTTTGGCATACGTTTTTGTATCACTTGGTTTGGGTTTTGCGTTTTGAGGTTTGGTTTCCTTGGGCTTCATTTTCCCTTTGATAGAGTTACTAAACCCTGATTTGGTTTAGATTTTTCGTTTATATCTTTAGTTTCATTGGGTTTCGTGTTTTCGTTAATAGACTTACTAGCATTTTTATCAATTTAATTTATTTGGCTTGTTTTAGGTTTATCTTTGTTTGGTTTTTGTTTCGGCCGTACACTTTTCTTCAGTGTATCACGCCTTTTTTGAATTTCTTTAGCAACTTCGCATCCTCGATAGTGTGCAGTGTGCAGGATAGTTTTCCTTGCAGTTGACACAAGTTGCTGGAGATTGCTTGTCAAGACGGCATTCGTCTGATGAATATTTCCCCGCACATTTAACGCAACGAGGATCTTTCCGACAGAAGGTTTGCTTGTGATTAAAACCTTGACAACGCTTACATTGGGGAATCAATCGAGTGCTTTTACGCAGAGGTTCTATTTTAATTACCATATTCAGTATTGTTTCAATGTTATAAATACCCTCAAGATTTTCTGCTTTGTCAAAGCTTAGCATAAAAAGAGGAAGTCCACGCCTGATATACTCATTTTTATTCTCTTGCGATTTTTGTTTCTCTTTCTTGATAATGTTTGTTGCATCCAGAATCTTAAAGTCTTTTCTTTAAGGTCATTTATAACGTCCTCTTTTGTACACGAAGGATGAATACCTTTAGCTACAACACGTATTGGCCTATCTGATTTATTAGTGAAAGTATACCATTCGATCTTTTCGGTATTTAATTTCTAAGACGGTGTCCGGTAACCATCAGAATCATTTACATTGATTTTCCACGTATTATTACGTAGCGAGGTAACCTTAAAATTCGTTTGCAACGTTTCTTTAAGAATTGGTAGCAATTTACTATAGTCCGATTGAAAAACGATGTTAATAGGTGGTGGAGGACTTATCTTAACTGGTGGTTTCTTCCCTTGAGGTTGTCTCGTTTTAACTTTTGGCTGGATGACCTCAGGTGAGGAGCCAGCCTTAGGTTTTTTGGTAGGTCTTCTCTGTATTCCTTCCGTTTCACGCGCTAGCTCCGCTTCGTCAGTTTCATATTGAGAAATATTTGGAGGTGGTGGACTAGCGTGTCTGTTTTGAAGATGTGAGGTTTTCAACATCATGTTCTCTTCACGCAAAAGATCAACTTCTTTTTTCAACTCTTGGTGGAGTTTCTCCATTACTTAATTTAAATTTCAAAAGAAACAATACACTTTAAATGCATTCCCGATTTTCACAAAGTCGTGTTTACTTTTAAAAGAATACACTTTTCCCCCGGTCCAAAAAAACAAACGAAAACAAACTTATATTTATTCTTCGACAACAAAAAGAATTCGATATTTTTCTCCTAAAACATAGCTGCATATACTGTCGGAGAGTGAATTAAGAGCAGAGGACGCTATGAAGTCACCAACTGAATACATGAATAATGATAATTTCTGAATGGGCCATTTCTGCGCACCTAGCTCCATGAAAACGTATTGGTATGCAGTGACAACGAGGAGACGGGACACATCTTTCCTTCTACTTCTTCTTCATTATTTTAACACCCATTCACAGCTAGTGCTACTACCTACTAATATCAAGAATACATACTATATAGAGCAGCTGAAGTCACAGCCAAAAATACTTCCACAAGCCTCCTTTGGGCGAAAATAAACGTAAAGAATGAAAAGGACTTGAATCTCTTAGAACGCGTCCAACGTAAACAATATTCCATTTTGTGCGGTTTAAGCTGTTTGGAAATGGAATTCCAAAATGGACACTTTGGCAGTGGCAAAGATGTGTTGAGTAAACATTTAAGGACTTGCAAGGAGATGCATTTATTTATGAGACAGACGACGATAAAGATAAAGTTGGTGTTATCACTTTTTGACCAAGCAACATTAAATTCAATCTCAGAGAGAAAGGTTGAATTATAACAGTTGCAATGAAGTAGATTAAAAATTAAATTCAAGAATAGAGTCTGTCTATACTCTATTGTTTTTCAGTGTCAAAGGAATATCGGTGAGGGCATTTTTAGTTTGAAAAAGTACCTTAAAGCTTGCTAGATAATATAAGGAATGTCTAGTCTACAGGGGTGTAAGATTCTTGGATATAATTTAGAGGGATGAGAATATTAATAGCACTCTTACCTTACTAAGTTGCTTAAGCATATAAATATAAGAAAAACTCGAGCTTGGAGTTAAACATACGTAATTCATTTTACATACACATACTTCAGTTCAGAATAGTTTAATAAAAAAATAGAACAAGAAAGTAAAAAAGAAATTCAAATGCTCGTAAATAAAAATAAAATGCACGACTGGGTCGAACGAATTTGCTTTTATGTAAAAGACTAAGAATTCCAAAAATGAATGGCGTAAAATTTTAAACAGCCTATTATTAAGGTATTAGTATGATACTATTTAACGATTTGCTAACTTTATAGTAGTTTACTAACTCATTCTTAATTTTAAAAATTTTCTAACTAGTATCGTACTAAAAGAATTTTCTTAATAAATTGCTTCTGAACACACCTAAAAGAATGACATTTCGTTTAAAATAGTAAGTACACGAACCTTTTTTGATGTTTGCAAATGTCAAAGAGTCATATTATGAAGCTAGCAAGATACTAAAAAAATAAAGTGGGTATTCGATGATTTCAACTTTAATAAAAGGGTAGAGAAGTATCATGCTATATTCGATTAAAATTTGCAAATTCGTTGTTTTAACCTAGTTTCATACTAAAACAGCTTTAGCATCGTACTAATTCAATTAAAATTTTGCGTCAATTTTATTAGAGAAAAACTGTTCATGAGCATAAAATTTATTTTTTAAATGACTAAAATAACTCTTTAATAATTGGAGCTAAAAACAGGATGCCATCTGATTCAAGCTAATATTAGTTTATGTAAGAAAAAAAGATCGTCTTTGGGTTTTACGTGGATACCTGCCTATTACGGCTCTACCCCACGGGTGGCCTACCACCATCAGAGTCAGATTTAATCCTGACCATTAACCCCGACATAGCAAGCTATCTCGGTCGCAAAGTTGTGAAATGTTGCAGCATATGCACACCTCTTGCTTTGGAGGCGAGGTCTATCTAACACCATCTCATAGATAGGGTTCGAGCCGAGGGTAAAACTCAACCTCCGACTCAAATGGGCACTATCTCCCATGGTATCAGAATATAGCTTCCGGTGGAGCTTCGCCACTTCTTCATTTCATGGAGCTTCCTAGGCGAACGGAACAAGGACATAGTCCAAGTTCTTACTCAGCTTCGGAATTACCAGATCTGAACCCGTCACTTCCAGGTGGGCTTCTGCAAAACCCTGGGCCTGCCAACCCTTAGGATACACACCAAGAAGTCAGCCGGGGTAGAAACCGACGACTCAATGTGCATCCTAGTCTTTAGTTTACCTTACCGTAATCAAGGAAAAACGCTCCTGTCTTTAGTTTACCTTACGGTAAATAAGAAAAGACGCTTCCGTCTTAAGTTTACCTTACGGCAAACAAGGAAAGACGCTCCTGTCTTTAGTTTACCTTACGGTAAACAAGGAAAGACGCTCCTGTCTTTAGTTTACCTTACGGCAAACAAGGAAAGACGCTTTTGTCTTTGCTCGCCCTACGTCGAGCTAGGAAAGACGCTCCTAGTCTTTGTTCTAAAGAACGAGGACGACGATCCTCCTCTTATTTGCTACTATAAATACTAATAATAAATAAGAAACCCTTATTGAACCTTCGTAAGACTTTCAAAATCTCCAACCACATAAGCAGCCGGAGACTTTACTAATACCAACCAAGATCAACCTTAAAAACCCTTCCAGTGAAACTTTCGAAAACCCCTGCCACAAAAGCAGCCGGGGACATTACTAATTTCACTGCTCCCTCGAGTAGGACCTTAGAATCTCCAGCTGCTTGCCCAGCCGAAGACTTCACCAATCCCACTCCACCTACCAACCAACCAAGATCCATCTAAGAGTCTCCAGCCACAAGTGAACAAGCCCCAAAAGTCAAAACCATCATCCATGCATTAACCACTTGCACCACCATCCAACAACCATGGCCTTGCACTTCGCCGCCACCCATTAAGATCGTGGGAATTACGCAAGCTACACTCGGGCAGGTATACCACCACGACCATAATCTTGGACTTACGCTTGCTGCCATGGTCAGATGTGTAGTTCAGGAGCAATACACTTCCAACAGTCAACCCCTCAAGAGCCCGAACACGAGCAACCAAAGACTTCACAATTTAACCCTAGTCCTCCCTAATAAACCTTCAAAATTTGGAGCCACGTAAGTAGCCGGAGATTTTACCAACACACACCCGTAATGACCCTACTACTCCCTTGAGTTTTCTTAGTTTGTATAAATCTCATAGCTGAACAAGCAGCGAGAGAATAGACGTAAACCCCCCATCATGACAAGGTGAAACTCGTCGGGGGGGATGTAAGAACAAAAATTATAAGTCGTTGTAGTGTTTCTTAAAAAGATAAGCTTTTGTGTACAAAATTTTTAAAACATTTTTAAGAAAAAATTTTGGTACGCCTACTTAAAGTTTTTATTACTGTACGAATAAAAAATAATTTCCAAAAAAAATTTGAGCAGCTTTTGAGATTTCGAATTTTCTAAAAAAAAAATGTATTATTTTTTTAAAAATCCAAAAACTATCTTTTCGAAAATTCAAAAAAAAAATGTTTTTTGAAAATTTGAATACACAATAATATTCAAACTTTTGGAGAGGTTTAGCATAAAACCAATGATGAAAATCGGTTGTATTATTTTTGGGAAAATCAAAAACAAAAATGGTTATTTTACTCGTAGTACCCCCATACTAAAATAACCATTTTTTTGAACATTGTTTTCAAGCATTACCTAGCTTTAACTAAATACAATTTTTTGATTTTTTTTTAATCTGTTCGACAGTTTTTGAAAAAAAAAAAATATTTATAAAGTTTCAAAAAAATTCGAATGGCAGGTACCATTATTTTTGGTCTTAAAAAATGGAAAAAACGTGTCTGGGGAAAAATTTAAAAACGATATCTACCAAGTGCAAAGAAAAGGAAGTACCTATAAGTCGCAAGTAAAAATAGGAAGAGTAAATAAACAGTGTAGGTTTTTCGCTAATAGCTCGCTGCTTTTGGTCTATGAATACCCCTTGAAGACAAGATCTTAATACACCACTTAGGGAGAGGACACAACTAGCTTTGTCTCAGAGTGCTTCGTGCCAGACCATACAAAATGTTCAATAAGTCAGTAACCCAACCTGGAACTCTGCTAAGACACCACCGTTGATCCAATACCAAATCCAAGGAGAAGTGCTATATTTGAAAAACTACTCATTCTTCCCTGATTTGCTGGACTGAGCAATCGTCGAAATCTTTTGCAATTCATATTCTCAGTATCGGTGTTCAACGCGTCGAAGTATAATAAGCAATTGGTTACAATTAAGTATATACCTTACCTACTAAAAGAATGTTATTATTCACATATACAATACAAAACTTAATTAAAAAATCTCGCATGGATTTATTTCAAATAAAAACTCAACCCCTAAACAATGTGCCTGAGTTCTTCCGAAAATAATATTTTGGAAGCCTCCATTTTAAAGCTGTTTCCATATCCGATTTTCCCGGAAGAACAGATTTATACAAGTCAGTAAGAAAACAACATGATCCAGTGACAACACATTCACACAAAATTTAAAATAAAATACATAAAACAAAACTACATTCACAGAAGACAATAATTCGAAGGAGTTGTAGAATAGTTTCTATAAGGAAAAACTTTCTAAATCTCATTTATCATGACGTCTTGCCGGGGTATGTCATTGCTGTGTAGATTCCCGAATCCCGAAAGAAAATTAACGACATCAAAATAGTCTTCCTTCTGCGTCTTCATTTGGTGTTGCTGTGTATGTAAGAAATAAATATAAAAAACAACTGTGATGCTGCTACTGTTTCTAGACCTTGTTCTCCAATAGTTCCTACAGTACCATGCACAAAATAGAACTTCCATTATCATTCCATCAAAATGACGATGGCAAAGCAAAAGCATTTAAAAAATAATAAATACCCTGTTGGTGTAGAAATAGAAGCAGCTGCAGTTTGTTGCAACGCACGGATGAACAAAATGACAACAACAAAGCAGAAACTATTTGCTCTAAAAATGTATAAACGTATAGGAATGTGTAAGTATTCGGGATGTCTGTCGGGTGTCCTGTAGCTGTCGTTGCGCCCAGCCATAAGCAAAGGACATTAATCCTTCGTTCCGCCCTTAGACTCTGGAGTAAAAGTTAAAGTAAACATTGGAGCGGAGAGTAGAAGCAGACGAAGTAATAGTATACTAGAGTCCTGCGTCCTGCGAGACATACAATGTGCCTTTCCGTCAAGCTTACGTCATGCTCTTTATATCCTCGTCGACATTTCTTCATTTTAAATTGTCAAGGATTTGCACCAGAGATATAATGTACACAGCTCTATGATGGTTGGTGGCATTAGAATTAGACATACCTACACTGAAGCCAAAAAACAAGCCCGATCATTCACTCAGCCCAAGTCCGGACTCACACCATTTATTTATGCAACCGAGAGCCGTCACCACAGAACTTAGGATGACATCTGGTCAAAACATTGCCTGTCTTAATAAATCAAACTCAATACAAGATTATGTGACAAGGCTGTCAGGAAGATATAAGTTACTGTATCGTGTTTAGTATGGAATTGCGGAGAGTGTGTGGTGTCCCTAACTATTTGGTCAACGTATATTAAGAAAATACTTGTCCTTTCCATTACCTTGTTTCAAATGTTATACGAATATGTTATCCTTCTCTGCGAGTGTGATGTTTGAATGGCCTCAGATGAGAACCGAAGAGTAAACCTTTATTAGTTTTTATGCCAACTTACCTATGTAAGTGTTAGCATGTGAGGAATTTGTAGGTTAGATTTAGGTTTAATTTATTCAACACTGTTTGTCTTTCATTGATGGTTGCCGGTTGGTTACAGTGACCTATTTTGGAATGTATCTTCAGGAAACGGATCAACAGTTACCTAGAAATGATACATATTATTTGTTCTATGAATGGGGGGAGGAAAGCATTATTATAGGGATTCAGCTACGAAAAAATAAAACTAATTAAATGATTTACCTCTCAAACATTTTTTTTTAGGTCAAGCTTCTAAAGGAAGGCTTTGGGCTGCAGAGTATAAACACAAAACACTAAACAACGTTTTTAATTTGAATTAAGAATAAAATTTAAGCCAAAATCAAGAGTCACACTAATTTATAAAAGAATGAAACAAAGAAAACAATTTAAGAAAAAAGAGTTGGTCCTGATTTTATCTTTTTGACATTTTTAAAAGTGTCATATGAAGCTAGTAAAATTAAATAAGTAGAAATTCGATGGGAACCTGATGTAAACTTCACGGAAGATGAGAAACAAAGAAGGTTATTCCAATGACTGACAATAGAAGTAGAGAGAATACCTCTTAAACCTAACCGGGAAGCGTATTGCCAAACTGTATATCAGTACAGAGCTCCGACGCTCTATAACAGACTACAGAATGCTCATTCAAATTAAGAGCATACTATATAGGTACTGTGTCAGATCAAAACAGATTTTTCTGTGTTGGTATACATTTTGCTCAGGAAACTAAGAGCAAAGTACCTGTGATTACAGAGCCATCGTTCACGTTGGTGTGGTTATTGTGTGTGGTGCCGTGACATAAGGCCAAGTGACAAAAGGCCAAATTTGTTTGTGACTTAAGGTTAAACATAAAAGGTTTTGTCTTGAGCAACAGTACCTTGTGTGGCCCGCTTCGCGGGTTTTCAGGATTTTAACTCCCTTTTCGGGGCTTACACCCGCTCACGCAACTCCGTTGCTCCGCTTAGGGTATGTTCAGTCGCCAGGCAGGCGCCTGTAGCAACAGTTTTCCTGAGCAGCAGTACATAACTGTTAGTTGTTTACTCCAATTAATGTAAAATACAAAACTGTTGCTACAGGCGTTGGAGCGATTTTGAGGTGTTAATTTTCAGGTCCCATGTATCACAAAATCTTGTCAATCTATTAATTTGTAACTGAAGGGTGATGGGGTTATCTGTTAGAACAACAAGATCGTCAGCGTAAAGCAGAACCTTAATTATAAGATCACCATGCCTAACTCCACCAGGAAACTCACAGGAAACATCATCGATGAACAGAGCGAACATTAAAGGACTTAAGAGACAACCTTGGGGCACACCAGCCTCTGTTTTAAAAAAAGCGGACATAGAGCTACTATTCGAAACAGAAGCGCAGGTATTGGTGAGGAGAAGTTTATATAGCCTCAGAAATTTCGTCGATAAACCTTTAGTTGAGAGTTTATATAGCAAAGAATTCCTGTTGACAGTGTCAAAGGCCGCCTTAAAATCTATAAAAAAGGCATATAGCTTTTGTTTGTTGACGATGAACCTTTTGCGATACTAGAGAGTGCAAATATTTGATCTACAGTCGACAGGCCAGGACGAAAACCAGCTTGAAAAATGCTTAGTAATTTGTTCTCTTCTACCCACCTCATGAGCCTACAATAAAGAATTTGGGTAAATATTTTCCTCAGACATGGTAAAATTGAGATACCTCTATAATTAGCTGATATGGCTGGATCACCTTTTTTAAAAATTGGACAGATTTGTGACTTTAGAAATGACTGAGGTATTTCTTCGCTTTCAAGAAGTTTATTAAAAAACACAAGAAGAATTTTTAGAAAAGAAGGTGTATAATTTTTATAAAATTCAGTTGGAATTCCATCCAGACCTGCAGCTTTGTTGTTTTTCATGTTCAAAAGAGTAGTTTGCAATTCAATTATTGTAATAGGCGCATCGAGGTATGAAATAGAGATCAAGGGAAGTGCATAATGGAAAACTCGTTGATTTGTTGGTGCACTGAAGAGTTCTTTGAAATAATTTGCTAGTGATTCCTCAGTTATTGCGATTGCTGCAACGTTTTTGCAACCACCCAACAACCTAACTTTAGACCAAAATGACTTTGAGTCCTTACATTTTGACAAATTTGCCGCCACCCCATTCATGAAAATTTTATGTTTGCTTTTGCATACTATCTTATAGGTTATTTGCATCAGTGTAAAGGGATTTAAAAAAATTAGACTTGGTTTTCCTAAAGAGTTTGAGTAAGGTAAAAGATTTTTTCCGAAGTTTCATACACTCCCAATCATACCACTCTGCAGAAAAAGTCTTATTGCTCCTAGTTGGTAGTATGGCTGACCGCTTGGTCATTTCTATTATTTCAACAGCCAACTGATCACAGGACCAGACCACTTGACTAGAAACAGAATTTACTTCCGATTCAAGTCTACGCTTGTATACAACAACCTGACTATCAACCCATTTATATTTTCGTACTGGGTTGCTCAACAAAGACCTAGAGTTTTGAAGTTTGACGGATGTCACGATTGGAAGGTGGGCTGAGTATGTTGCTGGTTGAACCTCAAAATCTTCTATAATATTAAGCCAATCACCTTTTGCTAAACACTAGTCTATTATTGAACAACCCTGACCTGAACCAAATGTTAATTCACCATTACAATTGCTTTTTGTTATTCCATTTAGAACCATAAAACCAAAGTCCTCAATCAATTCTATTAACCGCCTGCCACAACTGTTAAAAGTTACGTCCAAAGAGCCTCTCAAACTACCAAAAACATGTGCTGTGTTTTTTACCAGAGAAGTTGGGTTTTGAAACCCACCGATTCTTGCATTTAAATCACCTAATATTAAAACATTCTGAAAATCAAGTTCATTCAAAAAAATTTGAAGACTATTAAAATCGTTATTCCAATTAGTACAGTTTAAATAGGTTGGAATATTGTAATATTCTTCATGCCTATGATTTAACATTAAAACAGTCATATTTCCTACTGATTTTATGCTTACAAGATTCTTTAAATTACACCGTACTGCTAGCAAGAAGCCTCCACTCGCTCTACCAAAAATACTACTTCGAGTGGCGGGGATAAATTTAGTATTATAATCTTTAAAAAACTTTATAAATTGTGGTTCGTCACTACATTCAAGAAACGTTGAAGGAGAATGTGAAATTATTTATGTGAAGTTTAACTCCTCTTATAAAAATGTTCACACTTGGATTTAAAGCGAGCAGATGTGTTTTAATGTCGTAGAGTGATTTTCTTTTTTGTCGAGTTATCAGTGATTGTTCACGATGTATCACAATACCAGATCCTCTAAGGTTTGGCGATGCATCTATAACCTTACTCGCAGTGCCTCCCGGGTGAAAGTTTAGAATCACGGTGCATTTTTGTGTGTTGTTGTTTGTAAATTCTTGTGCACTTTTTATTAACAACTCAGCATTTTCTTGGAGATGAAGAAGACCCTTACAAGTTTGTTTGGCGAAGTCAACTTTATCGGTCTTCCCTTCTGCCGGAAAATGTACCACAACAGAATCTTCGTAGTTTTTGCGTGTAAGAACGTCAAGTTGCCGCTCCAACAGTTGACAGTAGTTTTCCATTGCTGTTACTCTTTGCATTAGATATTCCTTATGTGATTTGAGTAACTGCATTTGGGAAGCAATCGCTAGAACATCATCTTTTTTAGCAATGTCTGCCAGCTTCGGGATAATGCATTCGTCCAGCATTGTTTTTAATTGATCGATAGTCATATTTCCAACTGCCATTTTATTTGTTTTATCGATGGAAAGTTTTTTTGTGTTAACTGAATGATCTGGGGAGGTATCTTCTATTCCTCGCTTATGCCGCATATGCAAAAAGTTTAACGGTGCACTTATGAGATAGCCGCCAAGAAAACTTCGTTTTATAACTTAAAACTGCAGGGGAATACAAAACAATTCAAGTACACTCCAAAATGAATGATCAATTAACTAATGCAACCGTTTCTCAGTGACTATTTTTTTTAACTTTACTTTATATTAAAAGAGGATCGCGCAACACTTCAACTTTCTTACTTTATGACAGATGTTCTTTATATTAAAGCTCCAAAATTCTATAACTTCTACTCCACATTTTAAAACAGTTCACTCTTTCAAAAATAATTTAAATACTACATAATACATAATGTAGGTGCATAGTTATTTTTATAGAGAACAGTTTTCTCCTATAAAATGAGTTATTATTCAATAACAATATTATATATCCCTTTATACTTGACTAAATGTTCAATTTCAATTTCATCATTACAACAATCATTCTTACCACAACTGCAACCAAATTACAAATGCCTTAATATCTTTAACAGTGAATAATTTTTACACGAAACTTATTGGTTACAACCGCATCATTGTTAATTACAATAAACCAGCCTGATATCATCATCACAGCAATATGGCCAGGAAATTTGCATAATTTTACAATTTCACCAGAACTATGAGCTTGAGCATGGTGGAACAGAATAAAACATCCCATAAAATAATGTACATAGATACCTATCCCAACTGAAAATGATGGCCAACCTAAGAACCACATCTGTCAGTTACTCGCAAACTGCTTTATGTGCATAAATTGGTAATTTTTTTTGTAATGCGTTCTTTTTATTTATTTTTACTTGCGATATAGAAAGTACTAATAGGTCATGTTTGGGTTCGTAAAAACAATAAAACTCGAGATTCTTATCAAATCCATTAAAGAAGAACGTTTTGCAACCAGTGGTACCACTTTACTTCAATTGAAGCAGTTCTGATTCTTTTTTCGAAATATTTTAAAATCTACTTCCTACGTCGCACTATCAGCAAAATATAGAAATCTACTTCATTTTGAAAATCTCTGTTTTTTCAACCTATTTCAATTTTACAAAAAAGCCCAATTACTACTTCTCTTCTACTCTACTTCTCTTTCTCTATTTCACTCTATGTAACCCCAGAATTACCCCATACAAAAAAATTACGTCAATACAATACAAATACACAAATCAGTAATTTTTAAAGTATAGAAACTCACCAAACTTATTTGTTCACGAATGTTATAAAAATTTCGATTGCATGTGTGTTTTTATTTAAAAATTAATTTATATTTAATTATAGTACCATACATAATTTTAATGTTATTATTTATTAAAATATAATTTTGTATGTACGAAATTTCCTTAAAATAAAAAGAAATTATTGACAGTTATAAGTATTTAATAATATTTAAATAAAGAAACAATTTTTGTACACAATATTATTTTAAAATCAAAGAAGCTCTGATATAAGAATTTTGATCGAAATCGGCACAGTCGGAAATGAGAAATTTTAAAATAAAAAAAAACGGGTTCTACAACATTTTTTTTTTTGATCAAAATATAGACCGCATTGTTGGTATGGTCTAGAAATATTTTTACTTGCGACTTATAGGTACTATAAGGCAAGTTATGCATTCGTAAAAAAAATCGAACTCGAGATTTTGATCAAAGTTGACATTACGATGATAGGGAAGACCAAAAAAGTGGGCCTCGCAATTCTGTCTGTCTGTCTGTCTGCCTGTCTGTTCGATTACAGCTAAACGGCTCGGCCGATTTTCGTCAAACTTGGTAGATATGGGTTTTAATTTTTTACGCCCGGAAATTATTTGATTTGATTTTTTAAGACCAAAAATAACGGTACCTGCCATACGATTTTTTTTTTCGAAATTTTACAAAAATTTTTTTTTCTCAAAAACTGTTCGACAGATTTTAAAAATAAAAACACAAAAAAATTTCATTTAATTAAAGCTAGGTATTGGATTAAAAAAAATTTACGAAAAATGGTTATTGAGGGTACCCCCATGGAACCATTTTTTTTGTTTTTGATTTTCTCAAAAACGGTACAACCGATTCTGATCATTTTTTTTTGCTGAAGCTCCCCAAAACATAAATAGAATTGTGTACTCAAATTTTCAAACATTTTTTTTTCGGATTTTAAAAAAAACTTCAAATTTTTTTTTTCAAAACTCAATATTTCGAAAACCCCATGCTAGATTTTTTTTAAACTTGATAAATAAAAGTTTCTCAATATAATCTACAAGATGTGATAAAAAAAAATTATTTTACCTAAAAATAAAGGTACCTAGTACCTTACAAATGCTAAAAATTAAAAAAAAAATGGTTTTCAAAAATCGTATTTTTCTCGAAAACGGCGCCTAGAATTTTGATAAATTTTTTTTTTCAATTAATTTTTACGATCTTTAATTTAATAAAAAAAAATTGAAATTAAGATATTACAGCTTGTATCTACCATAGAACCATTTTTTCCAAATTTGAATTTCTCATTATCCACATAACGGATCTTAATAAAAAAATTTATAGAAAAGCTCTAGAGCACATTGCATTTCAAAACTTTAAATTAAATATTTTTTTAATTTTTGAAAAAAAAAATCTATTTTTTCTTTTTTTGAAAATTCAATATATTATCTGAAATGGGTCAATGATTTTTTTGCAAATTTAATTTTTATTCGAACAATAATAAAAACTTTAAATTGGCGTACCAAATTTTTTTCTTAAAAAGCTTTTAAAAAGTTTGTATATAAAAGCTTTTTTTTTTTAGAAACCACTACAACGACTTATAATTTTTGTTCTTGCATAAATTCATATTTGGAAAGCATTCTGTTTTTGTCTCTTACTACTAAAAGAATTTAAAAATTCATTTTATGCTTATGAACAGCTTTTCTCTAATAACATTCGTTTTTAAAATTCCTAGTCTATTACATAGGAGCAAGTTCGTGCGACCCAGTCGTGCATTTTATTTTTAATAAAATCATTAGAGCCGTTTTTGGAACAAATATGATATTTCACAATGGATGTATGGAAGGAAACGCGCTAAAAAACAAACCATTTCAATTTCTCCTCTGGGCTGGAAGAGTGCAAGTTGAGGTACAGACCTACAGATGTACAGACAGACGGAATCACTATACTTTTTCGTGTTGTAATATCAGCTGATAAAATTCGAGTTCTACTTCGATTTTTCTTAATTTACTTCAGGTTTTTCTTCAAATCTAATTCGTCTTTTTTCCGGAAGTGGTAACGCTGTTTGCAACTGTCTTTGCTTATGTAACTCAACTTAAGGCCTCAATCACTGAAACGTTTTTTTCTTCAAGACTGGGACACTGATGGATAACTTATTCGGGTTCAAACTACAGCGTTCTATTTATGTATCTATTTATTTTTACCATTGCATAGAATGAATTATGTATGGGGGGCATTACACTGCGACCTGGAGGACTATTATGCCCCTACCAGTGCATTGTTACGATAGCCGTTTTACAGTATAAGGACAACCGTTTTAATGCAACGCCAATCGTCATTTCTAGATACTTATTGGGCCAAATACAAGTTTCTTTTTTAAAATGTAATAAAATGAACAACATGAAATTTTGTCTACGTATTATGGCTGTATTAGTAAGAGCAAACATTCCCATTAATTTTCAAACACAAAGACGTTCAAGCGGATGGTAGTGCGCCTTCAATTGCTGAGGTAATTGAACCTAGTAAGCGATTAGACCGAGATCTTTTTTCAGAATTCTACCTCAGGCTAGTGCATGAAATGTTGAGCTGTTGAGATCGATGGCGAGGTGATTTTCGTGAATTGATTCTCAAACTATCAGCAACAGCAGCTACATTCTCGTCTGTGTGTACCGTACGACGATGGGGACCATGAGTGTTATTCACTAGGACATGCGGCACTGTATAAGCTAAGCTTAGAGTTAAATGCACCATTGTCCTTTGTGAACCTACGCTGATTCTCTGCTTTGATGGATTTGGAAATACCCTTTAAATAATAAAATTAAAGTTGATAATTTTTCAAAAACATATTTTACTCTTAGTACAATTTCAGTCATTATTTATTGGGTATATCACCAAAAAAGTATTACAAAATACCCGATACCCGATACTGTAATTGTCAACCCAAGTAAGTTCCCTGAAAGCAAAACTGAATTGCTTCAATTATAAATGAATAAGGCGACCATACTTGGCTGCATTTTTAAGCAGAAGTCGAAAAATGTTATATAGAGATATTTCGTAACAAAAGGGTCTGAAAACTCCGTTGCTTTCACCAACGCTTGACGAAACCAAGAGCTGAATTAACCCTAGCCACAATGTTGTTATAATGTGATCTGAAGTTGAGCTCACTATTGCAGTTTGCAGATAACTCCAGGATCTGTAACCACTTACATAAAAAACATAAACCTCTAAATTGTACACCAAATAGAAAAGTTGTTCAAATCCTTCTACAAAGTGATTATTAAGTGAAAAAAATGTCTCAAAAAATGTTTATGCCATCCCCATATATAGATAGTTCCTAATGTTCAATCACAGATTCGACGTCATTGATTACACTAGTTTACACAAAAAAAGTACCTCAACAAAAAAATATTTTCTAGACTAATTTTGGCTCTCTGAACACGAAAATGACAATCATTTATTTTTCCAAAGAAGCGTTTTCGAGATATGACCAAAAAACGTGCTTTTCTGCTCCTTTTCCATGTATAAGCCTAATTCTCAAAAACTAACTAATTAACATATACTTTATAGTTTTGAACAGATATTTTGTTTGTCTTTCCAACAGTATACGACTTGTGTAAATCGGCCTAACAATCATCAAGAAAAAGCCGTTCAAAGTTTCAAAAAACACAATTTTTCCCAGTTTTTTGAAAATCGCTTGTTTTAAGTCATTCCGTAAGGATAGAAAAAAAAATATTTAAAATAGTTTTAAGATCTCAGGTGAAAGATATTGTTTTTACAAAGCTAAAACGCATAAGATCAATGAAATCGAATAATAAATGTGGAAGTTATGAAACATTACGTGAAGGCAGATCATTTCAGTTTTTTTTCAAAAAAAAATATGTTTTTTAGTTTTATGTACCTGTTTAAGAATTGTTTAAAAAAATATACAAATTCAGAGCGTTTACTGTAGTGCTTTATAGTAAAGTAATGCTATAATGTCAACCTGTGCTACGTGATTTGTGAGGTTAATTGCATTTGGAAACGGAAATAGGAAGTAAATCTTAAACTATCTAAATCTTAAAACTATTTTAAATATTTTTTTTTTTTATCCTTACGGAATGACTTAAAACAAGCGATTTTCAAAAATCGGCGAAAAATTGTGTTTTTGAAACTTTGAACGGCTTTTTCTTGATGATTGTTAGGCCGATTTACACAAGTCGTATACTGTTGGAAAGACAAACAAAATATCTGTTCAAAACTATAAAGTATATGTTAATTAGTTTGACTGTTTTTGAGAATTAGGCTTATACATGGAAAAGGAGCAGAAAAACACGTTTTTTGGTCATATCTCGAAAACGCTTCTTTGGAAAAATAAATGATTGCCATTTTCGTGTTCAGAGAGCCAAAATTAGTCTAGAAAATACTTTTTTGTTGAGGTACTCGCCAAAAACGGAAAATTTGTAAACTAGTGTTATCAGGATGAAAATAATCGGTCTTAGATGGCTGCCTTATGGGACGCCAGATTTCCCAGTTAAAGGATATGACAAAAAATTTTATGCGACACATGTCATAATTCGATTTGAGTTTCAATTGAATTTTTTTTAATTGTGTCCCTCACATCTCCTAAGTCAAATTTAGAGACTTATACAAAAGAACAAGTATGTACGTACGACCCAGTTGTACTGTTTATTTTTTTAAGTTCAAGTTTTCTTTTATTTTTCATATTTTTGGTGGAAAAGGTACATATCATTACTGTGGACTGACGTCTCCCAACAACGCTCAAGTTTCTTAATTTAAGTTTGAAATTAATTCACACTTCTTGCGTGTTGTTGAGGGCTGCAACACCCAACCCCAGCATCGTTGGGAATGCGAATTTCAATATTGCAAAAGTTTTATAAATTTGTTTTTTTTTTTTTTATTTTTACTCCTGAGAAAATGAAACTGGGAATTTTTGAAATAAGAATATTATTATTATTATTAGCTTTGCTCTATGCAGAAGCTATTTTTCTCTTACAGTGATGGTTGTGCTAAGTTTAAGTTTTGTTGCTGGAGTAGAGTGGTACCTATGCTCAGATGAGCTGCTAAGTGTCAGGTTCATTGGATATTTGAAACTTGCGAAGTTAAGTTCTTGACATGAATGTTTTAAGAGGAGCAGATTACTTGAAAGTGTGAATGGAAATAAATGTGACTATTAAATGTTTTGGCTTGTTTAACCTTATGTTATGACAAATATAAATTCAATAACATTTCGTTTTTTTTTATTTTTGTCGTCAACAAACTTTCTTTACTCCTGACGAGGAACGCTAGGTTTGAAGGAAAAACACTTAAGACTTTGATTGAATTTATTTAAACTTCGTTTTTACTTGCTATGCATTTTAACTTATATGCTAAAAATATAAGTAGAAAATTATGAATAAATTCATTTACAAAATTCAAATAGTTAAAAATAAATTCAATCGAAAACTATTCCATTAAAAACTCTTCGCTGTCAATTAAAGCTATGAGTGAGAAATATATCAGAGCTTGAAATGTGCAGGGTGCTCTGAACATTCTCTGAAGCGTTGTATTTCCGAAAACAAAAAAACAAAATAACTGGATCCGACGTACTTGCTCTTATATAGAAGTATTTTGGAATTTAAAAATTGTTTATAAATATAAAAGCATGGATTTAAATAGAGAAAAATGTAAACATCGCTTTATTATTAAATTTATTTTTTATATAAGAAATTTTTTATAAAATAAAATGCATGACTTGCTAGGAAAAAATGTTCATAACAATAAAATAATTTTTTTAAATGGGTAAAACAAGTCCTTGTTTATGTTTATGCAAGAACGAAATTTATATAAATTGCTGTAGCGGTTTCTTAAAAAAATTGGCTTTTATATACAAAATTCTTAAAACATTTTTAAGAAAAAATATTGGTACACCAACCTTATTTTTTTTAAGTTTTAAAATGCAAAGTTTTCCAAACTTTTTAGAAGCTTCTTTATAAAAATTTTATTAAAATCCATTTTATAATACAAAATAAAATATTTTAATTTTTCTGACATTTTGTAGATTGTATTGAAATACTTTTAACTGTCAAGATTTAAAAAAATCAAGCATTGGGTTTTGGAAGTATGTATTGAGTTTTGAAAAAAAAAAATGAAATTTTCTTTAGAAATCAAGAAAAGATTTTTTTTAGAATTATGTATTAAAGAATACTCATGATTAAAATCGGTTGTCTTGTTTTAAAAAAAAAATGAAAAACAAACAAAAATGAAAAACTGGTTCTAATAACCATTATTCGTAAAGTTTTTTTTCAAGCATTACCTCGCTTTAACTAAGCAACATTTTCTGATTTTTTTTTAATCTGTGGAACAGTTTTTGAGAAAAATTTTTTTTTATAAAATTTAGAAAAAAAAATCGTAAGGCAGGTACCGTTATTTTTGGTCTTCAAATAAAAGGAAACATTTCAAAATATTATCTTCCAAGTCTTAAGAACATCGGCCGAGCTATTTAGGCTGTAGTCAAACTGACAGACAGACAGGCACATTTATCAAAAAAGAAGTTGCTTAAGTCATTAAAACAATAAATTGTATAGTTATGAAGATTTTTCTATACCTTATGCTTATAGCATTCATTTTTTAAACTTTTAATCTTTACATAAGTGCAAATTAATGCGATGCTTTCTGGATTTTGAGAAAGCATTCGATAGCTAGTGGATAGACGGCCTAGTCCACAAACTTCATCTTATACAAATACCTCCGCCATTAATAAAAATTCTCTTTTCTTTTATATATTTCAGGAAATTTTTCTCTCAAGTAGATAACTACAAGACAAACATGAAGACCATCAAAGCTGGAGTAACCCAAAGTTCAAAATTAGGCCTCTTCCTCTACAAATTGATGACTTCCGACTGAACTTCTCCAATCGGATGCGAGAACCGTCTGTATGCTGATGACTCACTCAGCTACGCCACATCAATGTCACCACTAATCGCTGTCCGAAAAGTAGAAACCCACATCAACAGACTCTTCCAAATCAACCAGAAATGCGCATCCGAACCAAGACTTCCAAATCGGAACTTGTCTGCTTCAGGCGACCTTCAACTGGTAGAGGCTTTCGCACCGCAAATGCAGAAATCTGGTCCTGAGACTCCCTATCGGATCCACCATAGCGGAAAAGGTAATGTCAAGTACCTGGGCGTACACTTCAACGAGTTGCTAAGGTTTAACCTGCACTGAAGAAATGTTCTGAAATGAAATGACATTGTGTCAGCCTACCACCGCGGCTATACTCCATCCTTGCCCACAACCCACAAAAATCACCACTGACAACCGGAAATGAACACCCTGAAGACGATACACTCAACCGACGTTTTAAATTTTTCTTTTTTCGTCACGTAAATTTTATATAAAAATGATTAAACTTAAGTCACTGTAGGTATATAGTTAGGCCTTAGGCCCCTATGAGCCAACAATTTGTAAATTTTCATACATACATATGTATGTAGTATCTTATTAGTTGTAAGCCAAATTGTAAATAGTATGTGCAATAAAACAAATTGAAATGAATTTAATTTTTTTAATTCATTTTATTTTATTCAAATTGTATAAATAAAGAAAATTAAGGATTTAATTTATTTTAAAACATAAAATTGGTGTAAGATTTTAAACTTTGCTCGATAAAGGAACAAAACCGATTCTACATAACACAGTCAATTGGTTTGTTTTCATAATTTTAAAAACGTTAGACAACTCTACTAAATAAACCTAAATTTGACATATAAAGAACTCAAACACAAGTACACAAACGAAATTTAATAAGAAGAACTCAAAAAACTTCAATACCCAAGTAACATCACCGCAGCTACAAGTTATTGAAATGTTTTAAAGTAGCTCTGAAAAAGGATAATTCAAAACTAGAGCACTATTTCCAATTAGGTTGCAGCTTCTAATAGATATATGAATAATTGCGCCTCTATATTAATGTTAAAAAACATGTTTAGGCTCTATTATCTTAAAAAGCTTTTTGCTCCATAAATATACTCCTTAACACTGTTTATAGCCGCTATCAACGAGCAGTACTTGTTATATTTCTCTGCGCTTCAAAAAGGCTTTTAAGTAGCAACAAAATGATGTTAAAGGTTACTTAAGAGCTGTTAGATATCTTAATAACCAAGCTCTATGAAAACATATTCCTGTTTCTGCTTAAAGCCAAAAATATTTACTAAAGCTATTTGCTTTAGTATTTTGTAAACGTCAAAGCGATACATATGTATGTACATCTTAATCTCCGACGTTCGAGTATTATTAATTAAAAACGAAATAAACCAAGGCCTAAACCGAATTGAAACGAACGGATATTTATTTTAATATATTAACATATTTTTTATTTCAGAAATACTAAATATCTGTCATAAACAGTAGTTCTTCTTTTAATTTAATAAATGTTAACTTTGTGATCTTTTTGAAAATTTTGTCTTGATTTTCTAAAATCAAGGAAACAACACCATCTGCCGCTAGAGATGGTGAGCTGTCACACACTACCGTATAGCCCGACTGTGGCCTGCCTTGCGCATAATAGTCATCATCATTCAACACAATCTCAGAAACATTAAATTTTTCATTAACAACAGATATTCCTAAATTTTGGACATGAATTTCAGCGTCTTCAGCTTCGTATGTTGTTCCTTGAGGATCCGGCTAGGAGTCCCAGCATTGCTCTAAAGCTGAATTGAAGTTCGCTTGCGGTGTTCTGGCTGACTGGGATCTGTTTCGTTTATCTTGCACACACGTATAAGAAGATTCTGATTCAACATCCGCATCCTCTTCCACCTCGGTAATAGCTTCATTCAGTAGTTCTTCTTCCTGCTCCTCAGCGAGAGCAAACGTTGGGATATTTCTCCTTTTCACACAGCAAGCTCCCCATTTAGATATTTCTGGCTTTGATAATGGATTTCTTAAAACACTATTTAATTTTTTGGTACTCCAATTTAATGGAGGGAACCAGTAAACTCCATTAACTTCAAAGGCAGCTGGAATTATTGAAAGTACCGTGCGATTTCTTTTATTCAGCTCTTGGATTATTTTAAACGACACAATTTAGCAAACCGAAAGTAATCACAAACTATTTCCTGGAGTTGTAGAATACACAATGCAGACAGTAGAATTGCTATATATTTGCTTATATTTTACCGCTTTAGAACACACAGCCCTAACAGAGTTTTATATGGGTTAAGAATAGCGATACATCATCTCAAAGTTAAAATTTTTGGTTAATGCTATGCCCAATGTTAACACAGGGTGTATTAAAAATATATACGAATATAAACATGTATGTTTTATTTGTGTCAAGACTTATCGTTTTCAAGCGGGGAGTGCTAAGAATTTAATGTCATTGTATTTGAATAATTTTAATGAATAAATAAATAATAAAAGCAACAAATACCGATTTAATTCAATGCAACTAAACTTTCGCAAACAAGATAATTTTCAATACATTTTTTGTGTTATGTTTTGGCCGAAAACCAGAGATTCACACAAGTATTATTTCAAAGCAACTTTGTTCGACAAAAAGCATGTCAACAATATTGTTCAAGGTTTTTGAGTTGTTTCATTTCAATAAACCTCTGATTTAGACTAAAGTATATGTTTTTTGTGTGGTAGAAGAGTGTCAAAAATAATTTTTAATACGTTTGCGTTGTTTTTTGGCCGAAAACCATTGATTCACACGGGATTTATTTCAAAGCAACTTTTTGCGACTATAAACATGTTCAAAGATTTTGCGTCGTTTCATGGCAATAAACCTCTGATTCACACGTTAAGTATGTTTTTTATGTTGTAGAAGAGTGTCAAAAATAGTTTTCAATACATTTGCGTTGTTTATTGACCGAAAACCAGGGATTTACACGAGGATTATTTCAAAGCAACTTTGTGCGACAAAAAGCATGTCAACAATAATGTTCAAGAATTGTGAGTTGTCATGCCAATAAAACTCTGATTCACACATAAAGTATTTTTAAGTATGTTTTTGTATGGTAGTAGAACGTCAAAAAATACTTTTCAATAAATTTGTTGTTGTTTTGTGGCCGAAAACCAGGGATTTAGACAAGGGGTATGTCAAAGCGACTTTGTGCAACGTAAGTCACATCAAAAATTAATAATAAAATAAAATTTTGTTCTAGACTAAAAATCCAACAATCTATTTATTATCGTTTATTGACATATGAAATTGAAAATGTTACTTTTGTTCTATGATGTGTGGTTGTTTTATTTTTTAATAAATTAAATTTTTGAATTAAAAAAAAAACACTTTCTTTTAATACGCGAAGATTTTTAACACTTCATGCTTGGGCAATTAACAAACATTAAAGATTTCGAGTAGGCACCCTGTAGTTCGCTTATTAAAGTCGCTCTGTAGGAACTCTAGTTAAACATTGCGCATCTCCTACGGCGATATAAAAGCTCTACTACCATTAAAGTATTTTTTTTTTCTAATATGGCGAACTTTAGATAAATGGAAAAAAATTATAAAAACAAATTGATTTTAAAACTTGATTGCCAAAGGAATCAAGAATAAATGTACAAAACAAATAAAGTTTGTACATTTACTCTTAGTTCCTGCCTGCAGAACATAATATAACAGAAAATTACGTTCGTTTGTTCGTGCAAAAATTTTCCAAGATATTTATTTTTTAAAGTTTTTGTGTTAAAACCGCTTATTTTAGAAGCGCGTTGTAATATTTCTAAGTACAATTCAAACATTTGTGGTAAAAAAAGAATTGCACTAAAAATCACCATTTGTTTTGTTAAAACAGCTATATTATTAAATATCTCAATCTTAAATACTTTGTTTATTTTTGGAAAACATTATGTTGGACATTAAATACAGATGCATTAATGTATTTACTAACACGTATACTAATACAAAAATTATACATCATTGCTTGTTTTGATTAATATCCCACTGCTGAAGAACATACAGCTCCAGTTTTAATAACGTAAAATACAATGTAGAGCCGGAAGTGCTCTTGAAAATAACAAAATCAACTCACTTTTGCTTTTATACAGCCCTAAATATATCACGGAACTATTAGAGAGCAGATAAAGTGCTCCATTATATCAAAAAATTAGCTCCTAATAAGCAAGATACTGGCCTTTAGCCTGATATTAAAGCTTGTGCCTAATGCAGCAACTTTAAAAGTGCAGAAAAGGAGCTAAAAAGAGCTCTCAAACTCAAGAAATTTGCTTCAAATGAGTTGAAAAGTAGCTCTAGGATAACTAATAAAGCTTGTAGCATATTATGAAGCTAATTCGAAAAGCTCTTGAAGCGCTTAAAATACTTAGAACAAGCTAAAATTGTTACTTGGGTACAGTAAAACCCGCTTAAAAGAAACCCGCTTAAGAGAAAAACCCGCATAACTGAAACATATTTTCAGTTAATTTTTAATAGTTTTCATTAAAAAGAACTCTCTTATAAGTGAAAAAAAATTGAATCGAACGGAACAAAAATTTGCCAGTTTTCGTTTTTCAATAAATTATTTTTCACTTAAGCGGGGTTCGCTTAAGTGAAAAACCCGCTTAAATGAAAGAAAGACTGTGACATTTTGCCGTTTCTCTTAAGCGGGTCTTACTGTATAACTATTCTCCGAAAAAAGTACATTTTGAAAAATACTTACCTACAGATTAGGGAGAGACTTCTTGAAAGAGGCCAGGACCGGAACCCGGTTATCGAGCCGATGATGATGATGAAAGTTAGACGAGCTCTTTAACGTTAAAGTATAGTTTAAGTCGTTTAAAATTAACAAAAAGTCGGTTCTCGTTTTAAACATAATATTTAAAGTCGACTCCCATTCTTAAATTGATTAAGAGCAGGTTTTGAATGTTTAAAATTTTTCTCGTTTAAGCAATAAAACCGGCTCTACTTAACGCAGTAGTTTAGCTTGGAGACTTTGTCTAACTTTTTCATAATTTCAATCACGTAAGACAACTCTTCTAACTAATGTGGGTTTTACAACATAACCTAAGCAAATTTGCGTTGAACCACCCTTAATTTGACAGATACATAAATCACACAACTACAAAAACACACAAAAAAAAGTAAAAAGAACAGACAACTTCAAACCAAATAATTTTTCGCCGAAAAAAGTACATTTTATATACTACCTCGGTATAGATTTTGATTGTTTTTAAGTTATTTACATTATTTTAGATGGAAATAAAGTATAAATCGCCAATTCCCAGCATAAAAACTCAATTTGTTGTTGCAAGGTGCAGATTCATTTAGCTATACTCGTCTCGGTCGGCGGCGGCGTGCATACATAAGATAAATGTACATTTGTATGTACAGATTTGTTAATCATAGAGCACTTTCGTACGATTGTTTCGAATTTATAATATTCAGTGATTCAGTCTATTTACAAAAAAACATCTTTAAAAAATCGAATAAAACATCAGTAAACATTTTTCCTTCGATTTGCTTTGGTATGAAATGACTAAATTGTCAATATGGATACAGTATACTTTTAGCTATTTGCTGCTGTTAAAGTAAGACGAGCTCTTTAACGTTAAATTATAGTTTAAGTCCTTTAAAATTAACAAAAAGTCGGTTCTCGTTTTAAACATAACATTTATAGTCGACACCCATTCTTAAATTGATTAGGCGCAGGTTTTGAATGTTTAAAATTTTGCGCCATTATCTTTAAAACATAATCTAAAAGTATTTCTTCGTTTTAGTTACTCGCAATATTTGCAAATAAAATACAAATCTTATATTCATATTTACTCAAAAAAAAATACCGTAACTAGCTAATCGTTTTAGTTTTTCCTTCAACTCACTCGCGAACTCAAAAAAACACTTTAACAATTCGTGACTAGCTTCCAATTTTTTTAAGTTTTTGACAACAACATTTGAAATGCAGATTGTGCAAACTTTAAGAAAGCGTTAAATGGGCCTGAAAATTAAGACACATTTCATTTGCACATACAATGTTTTATTTTCCTATTCAGCCCTATCGCGAACAAAATTCCACCGGAGTTTTTTCCCATTTTGGGAAAGTTGCTATCGTGAATGATCTTCGAAAAGAGGGAAAAATATTTCTTTTGGCAAATAGCTATCGTGAATAATTTTTTCCAGGGAACTTTTTTCTCATTTGAGTGCGAAAATTTCCGCAAGTTGGTTGTCGGGGAAAAACCTGTAGCGCGGGCAAAATGTAAGAATTTGTTTACAAAAATGTGAAATTAAATAATAAAAAAATATTTTTTTAAGGTCTAACTCAACAAACAAAAAACAGCTTGAGGTCCTCGTTGGTTTAATGGAAAAATTTCCAGATATTGCTACGGGGTACACAAAAAAAAAACAAAGAAGAGGTTCACGATATTTGGAAGACAGTCGAAAACGAATTAAATTGCATCGGTCCTCCAAAGAAATCTAGTTTTGAGTGGAAGAGAGTAAGTATTTAAAAACGACAATAATCAATTATTTTATTCATAATAAAGTGTGTTTTTGTGTATGCTGCGTCAGGTTTGGAGTGACAAGAAAAAGTATGTGAAAAAGAAAATGTCTGAAAACATTAAATTCAAGAGTGCAACAGGTGGCGGACCCAGCAAAGAATATAAGTTCTCGAACTTAGAACAATCAATCATACAAATTTGTGCAATAAGTGAGTCTGTGGAAGGCCACTCTGATTCTAAACGTTTTGGACTGCCTTCCTGTTCTAAAAAGCGAAAGCTGGAATCTCCTTGTGACGGGGAATTGAATGTAAACAACACTCATAACTTGCAAAAGGACCAAGATAATTCAGCGAAAGAACTAGATGCAATTTTCGAAAGTTTGATTGAGGAAGATGACACTGCGTGCAATGTTTTTAACGAAGCATTGGATGATAATTGCATTGGCGAGAAAACGCCCAAGAGGTCAAATAAAAGTTGCCCCAAAGTAAAAAATTCCGTTGAGTTTCTGCAGAAGGAGTTAAGTTTGCAGGAAAAAATGTATGAACAAGTTCGTGAAGCTGTCTTAATAATGAAAAATCACCAAAATGAAATTCAAGCTAGTGTCAAAAAGATTTATCGTTCGATTGATCGAATTCACGACCAACAGAAACTGCTTCTTAAGAAAACAAAACGTCATAACCTTGAGATGGAAAAAATCCGCAAGCATGAAATCGAACAAAAATTACATCTCAAGCAGAAAGTTCCAGACATTGAACTTGCAAAGCTTGAAAAGTATTAGTATCTAAATCAACATACTAACCGAAAGTTCCTCAAAGATAAATTTTGATTACAAATGAATTCTAAGACTTTATTTTTTTATGAATATATGTATTTATTTTTATTTATTTGTTTACAAGTACTTTTGTTTGTTTTTAATAAATACTAACCGAAAGTTCCTCAAAGATAAATTTTGATTACAAATGAATTCTAAGACTTTATTTTTTTATGAATATATGTATTTATTTTTATTTATTTGTTTACAAGTACTTTTGTTTGTTTTTAATAAATACTAACCGAAAGTTCCTCAAAGATAAATTTTGATTACAAATGAATTCTAAGACTTTATTTTTTTATGAATATATGTATTTATTTTTATTTATTTGTTTACAAGTACTTTTGTTTGTTTTTAATAAATACTAACCGAAAGTTCCTCAAAGATAAATTTTGATTACAAATGAATTCTAAGACTTTATTTTTTTATGAATATATGTATTTATTTTTATTTATTTGTTTACAAGTACTTTTGTTTATGTTTTTAATAAATGTTAATAAACTATTTAAAGAGAGTTCCCTATTTCTCTTCGAATGCGTTGGGCTTCAGTCATGTATTCTGAGCTGCTTAAAGTCGTAAATGCAAAGTTGTTTTCATCTTCTTGTAGACCAGGTGCAATTTGAATATCAGTGTCAGCCTTAAAGTGTATACACATATTATGCAAGGCACAACAAACATTAATGATTGTGATTGCTTTCCTTGGATGATAATGTAACTCTCTTGCGCCCAGCAAACATCTCCACCTTTGCTTTAGCACGCCGTTTGTCCTCTCGATAATATTTCTGGTTTTAGAATGAGCATCATTAAATTTACTTTCAGGTGTTCCTGTCTCTGGTGTTCTATGTGGAGTTAAGAGCCAAGGTTCTAATGGGTATCCGGCGTCTCCTAGGAGAATCAAAAATACAGGAATTGAACAAAAAGGCGATTAAAGCTTACCCAACAGCCATGTGTTTCTCTCACCATTCAAATACTGTTGCTCCATCCATGTTCTTAGTTCACTCACATTCCATACCAGAGAGTCATGACATGCACCAGGGTGGGTAGCATCCACAAATTTAATTTGCATTTCATCGTCGCAAACCTACGAATGATTAATTTGTTTTCAAAATTCAGTGTAAATATAGATTTAATACTTACACTCAAAGAAATTTCCTGGTCACTGTTATCAAATTTCCTGTATTATTCTACCAGATTACCGGATAACTAGATTCCGTCAAGACATCTGGTACAATATACCAGACATCCTGGTAGCCAATACAAGGAATAAAAATTTCCCCTCCGAAATAATTAAATCAGAAATCCTGGTAGTATGTATCTCCCTCCTGGTCCAATCTACCATGAAAATATAAATTGTGTCCTGGTACCTGTTACCAGGAAAATGGTAGCAATTACCAGAAATGTTTAGTTTTTTTCTGGTTCCTGCTACCAGGAGAATGGTCATATTTACCAGCGATAATACATTTTTCCTGGTAAAATCTACCAGGATTCCGGTAAAATGTACCAGGATTCTGGTAGAATATGCCAGGATTTTCGATGTTTTTACTGGTAGCAGGAACCAGGAAAGTGGTAATACTTACCAGGAATATTTTTTTTCCTGGTTAAATGTACCAGGATTCTGGTAGAATATACCAGGAGTTTTTTCGTTGTTACTGGTAGCAGGAACCAGGAAAGTGGTAGTATTTACCAGGAATATTTTTTTTTCCTGGTTAAATGTACCAGGATTCTGGTAGAATATACCAGGATTTTTTATGTTTTTACTGGTAGCAGGAACCAGGAAAGTGGTAGTATTTACCAGGAATACTTTTTTTCCTGGTTAAATGTACCAGGATTCTGGTAGAATATACCAGGATTTTTTATGTTTTTACTGGTAGCAGGAACCAGGAAAGTGGTAGTATTTACCAGGAATATTTTTTTTCCTGGTTAAATGTACCAGGATTCTGGTAGAATATACCAGGATTTTTTACGTTTTTACTGGTAGCAGGAACCAGGAAAGTGGTAGTATTTACCAGGAATATTTTTTTTCCTGGTTCAATGTACCAGGATTCTGGTAGAATATACCAGGATTTTTTATGTTTTTACTGGTAGCAGGAACCAGGAAAGTGGTAGTATTTACCAGGAATATTTTTTTTCCTGGTTAAATGTACCAGGATTCTGGTAGAATATACCAGGATTTTTTACGTTTTTACTGGTAGCAGGAACCAGGAAAGTGGTAGTATTTACCAGGAATATTTTTTTTCCTGGTTAAATGTACCAGGATTCTGGTAGAATATACCAGGATTTTTTATGTTTTTACTGGTAGCAGGAACCAGGAAAGTGGTAGTATTTACCAGGAATACTTTTTTTCCTGGTTAAATGTACCAGGATTCTGGTAGAATATACCAGGATTTTTTATGTTCTTACTGGTAGCAGGAACCAGGAAAGTGGTAGTATTTACCAGGAATATTTTTTTTTTCCTGGTTAAATGTACCAGGATTCTGGTAGAATATACCAGGATTTTTTATGTTTTTACTGGTAGCAGGAACCAGGAAAGTGGTAGTATTTACCAGGAATACTTTTTTTCCTGGTTAAATGTACCAGGATTCTGGTAGAATATACCAGGATTTTTTATGTTCTTACTGGTAGCAGGAACCAGGAAAGTGGTAGTATTTACCAGGAATATTTTTTTTTTTCCTGGTTAAATGTACCAGGATTCTGGTAGAATATACCAGGATTTTTTATGTTTTTACTGGTAGCAGGAACCAGGAAAGTGGTAATACTTACCAGGAATATTTTTTTTCCTGGTTAAATGTACCAGAATTCTGGTTTAATATACCAGGATTGACGATTGTTTTACTGGTAGTAGGTACCAGGAGAGTGGTAGTATTAAGCAGGAAAAAAAATTCCTGCTTAATACTACTACTCTCCTGGTACCTACAACCAGTGAAAATATCGGCAACCCTGGTGTATGTTACCAGCACTCTGGTACATTCAACCAGAATAAACGATATTTGTACTGGTAGTAGGTACCAGCAGAGTGATAGTATTTATCGGGAAGAATAAAATTCCCGGTAGATACTACCAGAGTAAAAGATACATTGTACCAGAAAAACACTATTCCCAGTAAAAACTACCATTATCCTATTAGTAGATGCCAGAAAAAAGTTGCGAAAATATGAACATTTTCTGGTATCAACTGCCAGACGAATGGTAGTATCTATCAGAAATTGTATTTCACTTGGTCAAATGCATCTGTATCTGTATGGGAGAAATTGCTCATTAAAGAATTAATTAATGCTTAATTCAATTATTTTATAGCTTTTATACTTACCATCTTAAGTCTTACTGGCACCCAAATCTATAGAAAACGAAAAGAAAAGAAATCCACCCAAGGAAGAAACAAAATCGAAGCAATTGACCTTTATAAAAATAAAAAATGAAGCGTAAAAATTATTATAAAATATTAGTTTTTATTGATGTTAAACCTAACAGTCTTATTAATAAATGCTTTCATAATTGCAAGCTTTTAAAATACTAAAATGTATACTTAAAAACTAAAACATAAATTACCAGTTTTTTTGAAATCAAATAAAAATATATAACATTATACATTTTTAAAGCATTATCATATCTACTAAATACCGATGATGGTAAGATATTTTAATGGAAGATTTATAATAAAAATATATAAAATCTTTTACGGAGTGTTTGCTTGCATGTCATCATTTTGGGCTGATTTGGACTTCAGGAATTTCAATAATGAACGAACTTTTGAGTTTGTTCCGGCTTTGTTGATTTGGTAGAAGTATAGGTCTATAAATTCCCAGAAGCTTTCGCATTGCTTTGGGTATGCAATATTTAACGAGAAGAATGTTTTCAGGCATACATCAATTGCGCGCTCGAATGTGAATAACTTAAAGTGGCAGTTGTCAAAATCAACATGGATTTCTTCAACTTTTTCTATCGAGCCAACTATTGTTATTACTGGTGGTTGGGATTGCAGGGTTGAGGCAGCCAATGCATTTTGATGTTCTTTGTAGTCTTGCTGTAGACTGAAAACTCTTATTGATGCTTCTTGGCTATCTGCAACCGTGAAACGCTTTTTGCTTTCCCTGCCGCTTGGTGGCAAGAGATAATGCAAGTGCGTAAAAACCATGGCGACTCTAGAATCTAAAATAAAAATAAGGTGTTTATGATAGTAAGGCTTAATTGGCATTTAGATAATAATTTCTAACTACATAAAAAGAAAAGAAATTATATATCGTCGTCGTTTTATGAAAACTCCTTAAGTCTATTTACAAAAAAATTGACTTAATTCTTATCTATTTTATTGCACAATGGCTACGCCAAGTCCATTCTTCAATTGAAGCTCAAGATCGTGCTATTCTGATAATTTTTTGATTTTCGTATATTAATTTCCAAGTTTAAATGCAAATGTCTCAAAAAACAAAACATGGCCTTATGGAGTTTTCATAGAAAGACGACGATATAATACATGTCATTTTTGATAAGTTATAGATAATAATTTATTCATGTTTTTTTTTTTTATTACAAACTTTTAGAAATAGTGCTCGTATGGGGATCGGACATGCACTTTAAGTTGAAATCCTGTAATTTACTCCGTATCTCGGTGTTTGCAATCAGTTCCGGGAAAACGTTTTTGAGCATCATATTGCAAAACTCAGTCATCTTGGTACTATCCAGAATAGTGTCCTTGTTCCCAAACATTTTGTTAAAATCTGATTCAATCTACAAAAAAAAATTAAGCATACATTTTATGTTTTTTTAATCGTTTCCATACATAAAGAAATAAAAACTACTTTTTACGAGTACATAACTAAAGAAATATGCTTTATGCGTGACGTTAAATAACCAAAATTTAGCTTTATTTCATAAGCCATAGCGAAAAATGGTTGCAAAAGCTTAAGACACTTGTTAGCTTAAGCTCGGCTTTAATTTATAAGCTAGTAACTGACTAATGAATTATATTTCAATCAGAAGTCAGTTGGTGACTTATGAATTAAAAAAAAAATTATATCATCACCTTCTTAGTGACTTATGAATTAAAAATTATTAATTAAGAACCTACTAAGCGACTTATGAATTTAAAAAAAAAATAAGTCATGACCAAGTGACTTATGAACTAAAAAAAATAATTCGCAACCTTTTATGTATGTGACTTATGTTATGAATTAAAAAAAATTCAAAATAAAATGAACGACTTGCTCCTATGTAATAGACTAGGATTTCTAAAAACGAATGTATGTTATTAAAGAGAACGGTTAATAAGGATCAAATTTATTTCTTAAATTATTTTGGTGGTAAGAGATAAAAACAGAATGCTATGCAAATATGAATTTATGCAAAAATTTGAAAATTTGAATTTCGAAAAAACTAGCTTTTATATACAAAATTTTTAAAGTTTTTTTAATTAATAATTTTGGTGCGTCAATTCAAATTTTTATTATTCTACGAATGAAAAATAAATCAAAAAAACAAATTAGGTAAGCCGATTTTGAGATATCGAATTTTTCAAAAAAAAATTTCTTTTTTTCCAAAAGTTTCGAAATGCTATGTTTTTTTAATTTTTGAGAAACATCTTTATTAAAAATGTCATTAAAATACGTTATGTCCATAATGAGTAATTCAAAATTTGAAAAAATGGTTCTATGGTAGGTACAAGCTGTAATATCTTAATTTCAAAATGTTTTTATCAAATTAAAGATCAAAAGAATTTATTGAAAGAACACAATTTATCAAAATTCTAGGCGCCGTTTTCGAGAAAAAATACGATTTTTGAAAATCATTTTTAAATTTTTTTAAATTTGTATGGTGGGACCTGTTTTTTAGGTAAAATAAAAAAAATTGTTTTCAGTTCTTGTAGACTATATTAAAAAACTTTCATTTATGAAGTTTAAAAAAATCTAGTATGGGGTTTTCAAAATATCGAGTTTTGAAAAACAAATTTTGAAGCTTTTTAAGAAATCAAAAAAAAAAAATATTTTTGAAAATTTTAATACACAAATTTAAATTGTTGAAAAGCCTTAGCATACAAAAATTATAAAATTCGGTTGTACATAGCGTTGCAAATTTTTGAATTAAAAAATCCATAAGTCAGAAGTCTGTAGATGACTTGTGAATTAAAAAAAAATAATTCCTAAGTTAGTTAGTGACTTATGATTTAAAAAAAAAATTAATTCATAAGCTACTAAGTGACTTATGAATTAAAAAAATTCAATTCATGAGCAAGCTAGTGACTTATGAATTAAAAAAAATTCAATTCATATACTAATGGATGAATTTTGATTAAAAAATTATTAATTGGAAAATTTATAAGCTAGCATGATAATTTTACGGCACACAAAAGCATGAGCTCTACTTTCGTTAATAATTAAAAAAAATTTAAGTCAAAACAAGCTTAGACATTTCCAATCTACCAACTAGCTTATGAATTAAATTTTTTTTAATTCACAAGTCACTAACTTGCACATGACTTAATTTTTTTTTAATTCATAAGTCACTTAGTACGTTCTGAATTATTTTTTTTTTAATTCATAAGTCACTTACTTGCTCATGACTTAAATTTTTTTAATTCATAAGTCACTTAGTAGGTTGTGAATTAATCTTTTTCAATTCATAAGTTACTAAGTTACTAGTAGCTTTATCTAAATGATTTTTGTTGTATCTTCACTTTTTAAGTTTCTGAGAAAAAAAAATATTTATAAAATTAAAAAAAAAATCGTATGACAGGTACCGTTATTTTTGGTCTTAAAAAAAAAGAAAAAACGTGTGGGGGGAAACATTAAAAGTGATACCTACCAAGTTTAAAAAAATCGACCTAGCCGTTTAGGCTGCAGTCGAACAGATCGTAATGTCAAATTTGATTCGATTTTTTTATGAATACATAACTTGCCTTATAGTACCTATAAGTCGCAAGTAAAAATTAGTCATGATCAAGTTAGTGACTTATGAATTAAAAAAAAAAATCACAACCTGCTAAGTGACTTATGAATTCAAAAAAATATATTCATAAGCTAATATTTGAATTCTGATTAAAAATATATTAATGGGAAAACTCATAAGCCAGCATGATAATTTTATGACACACAAAAGCTTGAAATTAGCTTTCGTTAATAATTTAATAATAATGTAGTCAAAACAAGCTCAAACATTTGAAATTTACCAACTAGCTTATGAATTTAATTTTTTTTAATTCACAAGTCATCTACAGATCATGACTTAAATTTTTTTAATTCATAAGTCACTTAGTAGGTTGCGAATTATTTTTTTCTTAATTTATAAGTCATTTAATTTGTCATGACTTAAATGTTTTTTAATTCATAAGTCACTTAGTAGGTTCTGAATTAATATTTTCTAATTCATAAGTTACTGAGAAGCTTATCACCCCTATTATGGTTGTCAATTATCAATTGATTTGATTAATAATGAAATTTGGTACTTTTAAACGCAATTTTATTTAAGAAACTATCTAACAATATTAGTCAATTTTCTTTCTGTTCACAATGGTAAGCATCATTATCAATGACCAAAACTTTTTTTAATTGGGTTATTAACACCCCTATTATGGTTATCAATTATACAAATTAAAATTAGACATTTAATTACCCAATGAAAAAAAGTTTTGGTCATTGATAATGATGCTTACCATTGTGAGCAGAAAGAAAATTGACTAATATTGTCAGATAGTTGATAGTTTCTTAAATAAAATTGCTTTTAAAAGTATCTACCAAATTTCAATATTAATCAAATATCAATTGATAATTGACAACCTATCAATAATCAAATAGGTACCTATTTAATGTTTTTAGTATCATGCTATTTACAAACTACAAAAATGTCTGTTTATTTAGTGCACCAACCGTAATTTTTAATTGTGTTCAGAAGCAAATTATTAAGAAAATTGCTTTAGTACGATACTAGTTAGAAAATGTTTAAAATTAAGAACGAGTAAGTAAACTACTTTAAATTTTGCAATTTGTAAGTAGCATCATACTATTATACCTTAATAATAGGATTTTTAATTTTAAATGTTCAATGTTAATGAAATGATAAATGTTTTATATAAATAATTAACATATGTCCATAAATGTTAAATAAAATAAAAGCGAAATTTCCTGAAGAAGTTAAAAAAAAAAACATCGAGAACTAATGAAATAGTCTTATTTGCATTCGGAAACCACGGATCTGTAAGTCTGTCCCTTTTAAAATTTATTTATTAAATTAAACACCAGATAACCTCCAACGGTGCCGTGATTTAAGGCCAAGTGACATAAGGCCAAATTAAAAAATTTGGCCTTATGTCACTTTACAAAAGCGACAGAAGCCCATTTTTTTTAATTTGGCCTTAAGTCACGGCACCATTAAAAAAATCATTTTATGTTCACATAAGATTTTTTTAAATATTTCGCAATTTTTTTAAGTATTTTATCTTATGTCGACTTAAGGATTACTTTTGTTTCTGTTTGCGAAAATATCTTAAGTCAACTATGATTAACGAATAGAAAAGTCTTAAGCCAATATAATCTTAAGTCTATTTTAGGTATTAAAATTAAGCAGAACACACAATCTTATGTGGACTTAAGATATTTTACCTCGTGTAGAGATGCATCTTTTGAACATTAGATGAAATTGTTTTTGTCTATAAAAAAAAGCAAAGGATGCCGATAACACAGAACTGTAGCCTATTAGAATGGAACTGAGGATCAACAGAAAAACGCGAAATATCTTTAGTCGACTTAAGTCAATTTTGATGATTTTTCAGTGCAAAAAACACTTCAATGCTGCCTCCCAAAAAATCTTTCAAATGTATACTTTATTCAACTAAGCATTTATATGTAAAATTTTATGATCTTTTTTTGAAATTAATTTCAAAAAGATATTTTTAATATTTCGGCTGTTATAAGGAAAAATATGACTTAAGATAGTTTGGCTTTTCCTTAAATTGAATATTATATTAATTTCCAAAATCTTAAGTTGAGATAAGATATTTTGCCTTGCGTTTTCGAAGGACTTTTTCAATTCTTATGTCTATTTAAGATGAGTTGCGTGTGTAAAAGTGGAAAAAAAGAGATTTAAGATGATATTTAATATGAAAAAATCACATGTGTTCTATTGAGATTTAGTTATAAAGAAAAAAACAAACGCTTGATTTTCTTGAAAAAAAAAAAAAAAAATTACAAAGAGAAACAGTTTAGTTTTATTTAACTTTGTTTTTAAAGTCAATGCAAACTTAAAATTAATAAAAAGGAAATAAACCAAATTACAATTCATTGGTGATAACTAGAGCAGAAATTGAAAATTGGTTCTACCTCCAAAACTAACGGTACCACACCCGTAATGTAAGATCTTATTTATCTCGAAAACGGTTCTAACGATTTTAATAAAATAAAAAATAAGTGAGCTATTATCTATGGTCATGAACTATATTTTGGTTAAGACACCGTTTTTGTTTTCGTTTGTATTTTCGTCTTTCTCATTAACGGCTGTAACGATTTAAACTAATTTTCTTAGCAGGAGCTCCGAAGTTTAAAATAGTATTGCATATACAAATATTCGCAAAAATATGATTATTTTTTTTAAATTATTTCCTAAAATCAATGGCTCAAAATTCTAACTAGTACGATGTTAAAGCCTTTTTAAATCAACGATTTTGCAAATTTTATTCGAATTTAGCATCATACTTTCTCAACACTTTCATTAAAGTTAAAAGCATCGTAAAAGTATCGTGCTTTTAGAAACGCCACCAGAGGTCTGTTTACTTAGTTTTTTGCACGAACTGTAATTATTGATTTATGTGTGTTCAGAAGTAATTTATTAAGAAAATTGACGATACTAGTTAGAAAATGTTCAAAATTATGAATGAGTTAGTAAGCATATTAAAGTTAGGAAGTTGTTTATAAGTATCATACATAGACCTTAATAATAGGCTGTTTAAAACTTTGCGCTATTTTTTTTAGAATTGACATGTAATTATTTAATTGAAAATGGTATCCCAAATTATACTCTTGAAAATGTTTTGAGAAATTTCTTTATGAGCTTTATTTGCATATTAAATTCGAAGTTTTCTGGCTAAAGACGGCAATTTCATACATTTGAACATTTTGATCTCATTATATCTATGTTTTATATTTATAAAATGTATTTTAAATTCCAAAGCTCTTTTACATAAGAGTAAGTTCGTGCGATGCAGTCTTGCATTTGACCTATTTTTGGTTGTATGTATGAGTTTCATTTGTAATTATTTTTCAATAGTGTATGAAACAACACTGCCTGAAACACTAAATGAAAAAAGAACTGAATTATCAACTCATCCACTATAAACGTTCGCAAAAAAGGAAATCCAGAACCAAACTATGCTTAAAAATATCTTATGTCCTTGTTATAACGGGCATTTTGTTAGCTTTGCAAACGCTAAAATATCCTATGACTACTAAGGAGAGACAAATTTCAGTTTTAAATTTAAAAAATCATTTTATGTTCAAATAAGATGATTTGCGTTTTCACACTTTTTCGGAATTTTTTTAAGTATTTTATCTTATGTCGACTTAAGAATCAATTTTGTTTCTGTTTGCACGCGCGAAAATATCTTAAGTCAACTTAATATGATTTATGATTTCACAATAATAAAAAAGTCTCAAGTCAATATAATCTTAAGTCTATTTTAGGTTTTAAAATTAAGCAGAACAAACAATCTTATGTGGACTTAAGATATTTACCGCGTGTAGAGATGTGCTTTTTGAACATAAGATGAAACTGTTTTTCCCCATAAAAAAGCAAAGGAGTGAGATAGAAAGATGCCGATAAGACAGAACTCTAGCCCTATAGAATGGCACTGAGGATAAATAAAAAAACGCGAAATATCTTAAGTCGACTTAAGATACTTTACCTTTTCAGTCGAGATAAGTATTTGGTGTGAGATTTTTCAAAAATAAATTTCATCTCAAGAACAATATCAGTTTTTGAAAATTGATATATTTTTTTTTAATTTGCAATCATTCTCTATTTGTTTTTATGTTGTGTTATGTTCTTTATGCAAATTATTTCTTAAGGTAGATTGTGTTATTTATATTATTTTTATATACATATATGAAAACGACTAGAAAGGGAAAAATAGTTTAAAGAAATGCCTACTCAAATAAAATTTACTTTGTTTGTTTTTTGCTTACGTATTCAAAGCCGTTTGAAAAGCTTATGAAGTGCCATTTTTCGTAAAACTCATTCCAAGTGATTAATTTACGGTTCGCATTTTTAAGATCTGTTTGCCGAATATTAAATGTGTTCTCCCATGCGTTTTCCTTTTCTTGTGCGTTCATTGTAAGAAAATCATGTCTCATTTTAGTACAGAGCTTCTCTGCATCTGCTGAATTTTCTGCGTCGAATTTTATCTTTTTTATAGAATCTGACAAACACACCTGATTTATATAGCGATATTTTCCACGAACATTGTGAAATTTGTTTGCAAGTGTGCCTTTTGCATTTTTCGCACCTTTCTTGAGGTAAAAATAATCAAGCTATGTGCATAAAAGAAAAATAAAAGCATACATTGACAAATGATATGCTACATAATTACTTACTGGATCTTCATTGAAAGTAGTATGTATTTCTTCAGCAAGCTGTATCAAGTCCTTTGTAGTAAAATTTGTGTTATTTGTGATTGAGTAATTCACAATCAAGTTCACAAGCAGGCTGCGTACTACTTTGTTGTCAATGTTTTTATTGTTCTTGTAATAATTTTTAATTGTTTCTCCATCATTGCAATTCAAAATATCCACCAATTTTTTACTGCCATTCGATGGAATGGGAGAAGAATGTTAAGTTGTTGGTGTCGACGTATTTTGAGATGCTGAAAAATCATCTGCTAGTGTTTCGTATGAAATAGCAGAAGAAAGACGAATTTTCCATTGTTGCCACATATCGAAGAAAACGATTCTACTTGCAGTTGTTATATTTAATGTGTTCAAGAATCTTTTCATGAAAAACGGATCTGCAACTTTCAACACGGGCACAAAAAGATTTTCATCTGTAAAAACAACTTTTGGGTTAATCTCAAAATATAGAAAAAAAGAACAAAATTTTAAATTTACCAATAAAATATTGGTGATGCTGAATCGGAATCTTCCACGAATTCAAAAGATTTTGTAGAGCTTCGGTTTCATTGTCACAATCCAAACAATAAGAATTTATTAATTCTGTAAACGAAACGTTTTCTGCAACTTTCTTGACTTTTGGAAAATCGTTTCCTGGCAGAATTTTTCCACTGTGATCTTCAGAAACAGGCTTTTCAAATGATACGTCAGAGCTCAGTATTTTGTCGCTTTCCTCTACCAACGTATATGCAATAAGCGATGGCAGTACTTCACTTGATGAAATAGTTATAACTGGTGGTTCTCTATTTTGAAGAGGTGATATCGTTTTCTCCTCCATGGTCGCTGATGAATGTGGCTCTAATGTAGTACAGTAAAACCCGCTTAAGAGAATCTTTATTTCAATTAAGCGGGTTTCTCACTTAAACGAACCCCGCTTAAGTGAAGAAAAATTTCACTTAAGCGGAGTTTGGATAAGTGAAAAAAAATGTTCACTTAAGCGGATTTAAAAATTCCATTAAGCGGAGATTTAATGCTTGAAACAATATTGTTTTTATCTTTTGGACTCGCCTTGAAAGAAGTTAAATAAAATAACGATTTAATAACACAAAAATAATTTATTTAAAAACGAAAACCAGCAAATTTTTGTTCTGTTCCGATTCAATTTTTTTTTCACAAGAGTTTTTTTCAATGAAAAATATTAAAAATTAAGTAAGTTATCCGGATTTTTCGCTTAAGCGAGTTTCACTTAAGCGAAGTGTTTTAAGGGAAATTGGCCGGAAAATTCTTGGGGATGAACAAGTGTTTCAGGCAAGCGGGTTTTTCTCTTAAGCGGGTTTTACGTATCATAATTTTTCTTTGGTGACGACATCTTCATTCTTATACAGAAAATAAATATCAATAGATTATTTTTGGCCTTATCATCAGCAAACCACGGGATATTTTGTAAAAATTCATTGGAGGGCTTTTACAATGGTCGATTCGCTGTAAATGATACGATATGTATTGAATTGGTGTAGTTGCATTACCTATTTCGATTGCAGCGTAATGTTTTCGAAACGAATTTATTTTTATCCGCTGACACACCAAAAACGGAAGTGGTTCCTCAGAAAATTTAACTACCTCTTCAATTCGAAATACAAATGTATTTTCGCATGTATTATCTAGTAATTGTGTTATGAAGTACCCCTTTTTGAAAAGTTTTCCGTAATAAATACATTGAGTATAAGTAGCGAAATTTGAAAAAAATCCCTGTTGTAATTTGTAATTATTTATCAAGTCGAATTGGCATGTATTAACGATATGGTTATTAGCTAACGATACTGTTTCAGGAGTTCTCTCGTCTAAGAGCGATTGAGCGAATTTGAATTGAAATTTAAATGATAACGTAAGTGGAATATTTCGCCGGCTGTTTGTAATTCGGGCATATTTTTTAAACTCTTTATGCTTAGCTTCATACTGAAAGCACCAAAAATTACGAGGCACGCCTGACATTTGAATTACCAAGGGGTAATGAACCATAAAATGATGCTTGGGCTTTAAAGTATCGTTAAACAATCTCACATAATCAAGGTGATGCTGTCGTATGAGTTCTCTAAGGTGTTCAATTATATCATTAGAAATATTGAAATCCAGAAGAATTTCAATGATTTCTAGAAAATTCAAAAAGAAAGCCCAAACCTCGTCGTTTTCAGGTATGCGATCGGCTACCATCAGAGGAAAATGATATACAAAAGCCATCATTTCACGCGCCGTTTTTTTTAAATGCATATTTTTTAAATTATCATTCGTAATTGGTTTTAATGAAATATTTCCGATCTCAATTTCTCCATAGTTAAATGAATTAACTCTATCATTGAAAGCTTCTAAATTTAAAAAAAACTTCATGTCAAGAATATATCGAATGATGTGACAAATGTTGTAATGACAAACACCCTCAAATATATCATGCATTACATCAACTGCATAGTTAGAAGTTACGTTAAATGACGTTATAGAATTGAAAACTGAATCGTGATGTATGCCAGTTTGTTTGTAATCATTTATTGCCACATCTTCTAAATAGTTTTGCTTATTACGTAACATATTTTCAATTTCACATGGTGCTGTAGAAGTTTCTTTTTTTGGAAGCTTGCAAATCCGGCAAAAATAAGTACTAGAGCACGAAGAAAAACCTAGCATTGCATTCAAGCCTAAATTATCCCCAATTAATAAACCCAAAACAAAGTGAACCTTTTTTATTCCTTTAGACGTCAATATTTCAATACCAGTTTCTTCCAAAAATTTAATTTTTTCTATAAGTGAGTGAAGACATTTTTTATTTCCATACAACTTATAGTCCTGAGCTTTAAAAAGAGCAGCTAAAAATATATCGGATCTATTCGGAACAACGGGAAATGAATAATAAATAAAAGATATGGGATCAGCGTGAGAACCTAATGGATTATTTATTTCTGCATCATCCATGTATATAAAGTACGGTATTACAATTTCATGAGCAGAGAATAAATTGCGTTTTTCCTGCCATGCCTTTCCCTTGATGTAATGGGAAAAATTGTTTCTATCATTTGAAATTTGGTTCATTTCATCAATTGTTTTAATTAAAAGATCATTTTTTTCGAAAGTTTTTCTGAACTGAAACTCGAGCGGTAGAAGCACTCCTGTCGTTATGTGTTCTTCGTGGCAATTAATTCCCTTTCGATACACATTTTTTAACTCTTCATTAATTGTGAATTCATTCGCAACGCAAAAATAATCATTTTCTGTTAGCCAATGTATTAGTTGGTGATCAGTGCAACATGAATCGAAGGGATTTTCCACTGCCGAAATTAATGCTGAATAACGTAAGCGATCTTCGACCGAGTTTTCGGTTTTAATGTTAAATAATTTGAAAAGTCTTAAAATGGGTTCATGTATGGATTCTTTGACCATTGTAATAATTTTAGCCGCATCTTTACGTGATAAATTGTCCATGCTGTACAATTTTAAAGCAAAATCAATTCCAATATTATTAATATCAATATCATTGTCAATACAAGGAAGATCATTTTTAGCATAAGAATGATTAGTGTCAAGAGAACATGAAGGCAAATCTGCCACCGAAGATGAAGCCGGAGGAGAAAACGATTTCGAAGAACCTTGCAAACAAGTTGGCAAAAAAGAACTCGCATCAATATTTGAGCTTGACGAAAATAATGTTAGCCCGTCTTTTATGTGCGTTTTGCAGTGACGTGAAAAGTTTGAAAACGTGGAAGTAAATGACATGCATTCATTAAAAGCACACCGATAAACACCTATTCCATCCAATTTATGAACCAATTTGAAATGGTTAGATATATTTTTTAAGGAAGAGCAGTGTTGTTTGCATATAAAACAATCCATTTTGTTTTTTTTTTTATAATTTTCCTAAAAGTCAGAATATGTATTGGAGATGATCTTTAATATATAATTAAGTTCGACTTGGTTTACAAAATAAATTTACAAACAAGAAAGTGTAACTCACCCTTGATTTATTTAAATGTACCAAATGATGACGCTGCTTTTCACTTGTGCTGAAGCTGATTTGCTGTTTAAACGGTTGACTCTTTTTTTTCAATTTTTGCTCTGGATCTTTTACCTCTGGGAGTTTCTTTATAGTATCGTGTTCTGCTTTAGTTTTCTGGTTTTGCTGGTATGGGGTTTGAAAATCGAAATAAAACATTATGTAAAACATGAAATGGTGTACATTATCTACTTAAAGTTTTTATACAGTATATTAAAAACTGTTTCAACAAAGACTTTTACATTTTCTTACTTTTGTATTAAATCATATAGTAAGTTATAGTTAACACAAAAGTAAGAAAATCTAAAAGTAATTGTTGAAACTGTTTTTAATATTGTATTTATTATATTATTAGATTAAATACATACAAAACCCCTTATGAAGTAAGGAATTCTTATAAAACGTTGGGTAAAGAATGGAATAGTCTTTTATTCGTATTGAAAAATAAAATGTATGTAAACTGTAAGAGGATAAGCTTTGGATTTTCATGCGAATGCTATTTTTATAAGAAAATTTAGAAGAAGTCTGTAGATTAGGTTATCTTCACAAATTTACTGGTAACTGGCAGTTAATTGTTTAACTCATTATAATTACACAATTTTGCGCTGCATTTTCAAATAAAAATTGCAAATAAAATTTCGATGCCCATAAAATTTATTTTAATTTAATTAAATATATATTTGAATTAATAAATTTTGATTCTTAAAAACTTTAAAACTTATATGCAAAAATAGCATGTGAACATTTTAAAAAATTTGAGAAAATCACTTACATATTTCGAAAAATGTTTTAAAGTTCTTTCCAGTGCACATATATTTTATTTTTATATATATATATATGGGCTTATCCCTGTAAATTTTAACTTTTGAGTTTGAAAAAAAAAAAAAAAACAAAAAAAAAATTAAGGCACGCATGTAAATTTGAGTTTTTCTTCAATTATAGACCACGAATAAATAAAAAACTTCAAAATAACTCCTATGTATTGCTTGTTGAAAATTATAAAATAATAAAGTATAGAAAAATGAATTTAAAATAATTAATTTTAAAAGACGATCTAATTGATTTGATTTTTATTTTTTAATCTTCACAGCCTCTTTTTTTCAAACTTATTTGTTTAACACTTTTACCATTTTTTTTAGAGTTTCTAGAGCTTAAATTACGCTCATTGTAAAAGTATAATCAAAGAATGCTTTGGAGTGCTAGTAAAAAATGTGCCTTTTTTGAAACAGTTTTGTTAACTTCATAAAATTTGTACATGGAGACCATAAAAAAATGCCCCATGATCAATGTTAAAAAAATAGACACGAAAATTTGTGACAATTAAAGATTTACGAAAAATCACGCAAGGCAGTTTTTTCTAAAATTTATATCATGTAGGATTATTTATAAGGAAGGCACGCACTCAAAATGATTTCAATTAATTTTGACCTTCATTTATCTGAAAAAACAAAAATTGTACTAGGTAATCTTATGTTAAACATTATTTTTGCAATAATACAAAACGTTAATTATCCACGCACGCATCCAAAAGTCTCAATATTCGATGATTTTTTCGATTTCAAACACTTTCGCACTATATCGATGGTTCATTTTATAAATTGAATAGTTAAAACTCAATGATATATGTATATAATATTATAAGTTCCAAAACCTGAATATTTAATAATAATGTCTATATATTTCGACGCATGGTAAAAGTTAAAATTTGCACGGATAAGCCCATATATATATATATATTGCTTTTGTTTATTAAAAATAATTCAAAGTTTATTGCTCAAAACTGAATTTTTTAAATTCAATTGTTAATCAAATAATGATGTTTAACTTTTGTGGGTGTATTAAATTCCTAGCCATAAAGAACTACATCGCAGAGCCCAATATTCTTTTCTGTCAATCCTTGTCTCAAAACTACGGTTGATTTGCGACAGAATTAATTTAAATGCAATACATGTGTATGTTTCAAATCATATTTAAGAAACAATTTCTTAAAAAAAATATAAGCGTCTTACATGTTTTTGTATTATTTTCTCTCTTTATAGTATTACTACTTTTTTAATTTTTTTTATTTGAGTTCTTACAGCAGACGGCTTATCAAGCCATGGTTTGTAAATCTTTTTAACACAACTATTATACTTTTAAATGATTGAAAAAATAAAGAATTTATCTATCTATCTATCTACATATATTTTCGGAAGTTGAGGAAACCAGAAGAGAATCGTAAGTTGAAACTGTCAACTTTGAGTCAAGAAAAACAAAATCACAAGTTGAGAATAAAAATCCTCAAGTTGCGGTCAACTTCTAATGAAGAAAATGGCCCTTGAGCTATTTCGCGGTTTTTTGTCGATCCTCAGTGCCATTCTAAAGGGCTACAGTTCTGTGTTATCGGCATCCATCTATCTCACTCCTTTGCTTTTTTATAGACAAAAACAATTTCGCGTTCAAAAGATTCGTTCAAAGATTCGTGTTCAAAAGACACAACTCTACACGCGGTAAAATATCTTAAGTCCACATAAGATTGTCTATTCTGCTTAATTTTAATACCTAAAATAGACTTAAGATTATATTGGCTTAAGACTTTTCTATTATTGTGAAGTCTTAAAAGCAACTAAAGTCATCCTTAAGGCTAGCCGCGCACTATCAATTTTAAGTTGCGAAACTGTTTGGTTACTTATAGAAAACAGATGAACTGTTTGGTTGAATGTCCGTGCAGTTGCAGATAACAATATGTTCAATAAAATGGCGAACTCATTGTAGGCAATCGTTTAGTTTGTGTCGAAACACAAACATTTTAGTTGCCCGAACCAAGCAGTTTCGCAACTAAAAATTGCTAGTGCGCGGCTGGCCTAAGTCAACATAAGATAAAATATTAAAAAAAAAATTGCGAAAAAGTGAAAACGCAAATTAATCATCTTATGTGAACATAAAATGGTTTTTTTTGATTCGAAACTGACATTTTTCTCTCCCTAAGTAGTCATAAGATATTTTACCGTTTGTAAACCTAAAAAAATACCCGTAATAATAAGGACATAAGATATTTTTAAACGTAGTTTGGTTCTGGATTTCCTTTTGTGCGAACGTTTTTCTTTTAGTGAATGAGGTGATAATTAAGTTCGTTTTTCATTCAGTTTTGTTTCATACGCGATTGAAAAATGATAACAAAATGATACACTATACACATACGTATACAACATGCCGAGACAACTACAGCCAAATGAATTTGCACCTTGCAACAACAAAATTGAATTTTTATGCTGTGAATTAGCTAATATATACTTCATGTCCATCTAAAATAATAGACTAAGAGCCCACAGCAATTTTTTGGTGTGATTGATAACAACAAATAATTAGCAGAATTTTGTTGCAAGGTGCAAATTCATTTGGCTGTAGTCGTCTCGGCATGCAAATATAACATATGTATGTGCATGTGCACAATTTTCAATTTCTCCTCGAAATCATTAAAGGCGCTCGAGTCCTTTAGGCTAGGCGCGCGTTTTTAATTTCACAACTGTTTGGTTGCCAAAATGTGACTAATGGGGCTATTTGGTTTAATTTTCCGCGCAGGTGCATATAGTTGAATCGGTCATTTCCAAAACCGCATAAGTCATTCAATTAGAATTTTTCAGGAATCAATAAAAACTGTTTCATGCACAAAAATTACCACTAAAATACTTAATTAAGCATACAAAAAAGTCGTTTAAAACTCATTTGTTTGTGCATGAAACAGTTTTTATTGATTCCTGAAAAATTTTAATTGAATGACTTATGAGGTTGTTGGAATGACCGATTCAATTATATGTATTTTAGGCAATCGTTTAGTTTGTGAATTCAATAATAATAAATAATTTCGTGGCCTTAAAACGAATATTTATAAAAAATATTTCTGAGGCAAGATTTCTGTCTTATTGCCATGGAATATTCAGTTTTTTTTTATGTCAATACATTATGAGAGAAACTTTGACCATAATTCACGTTTCCAGTTTTCGGCGATGCTAAAAATTCCGTGGAAAATTTTTTCCACGACAACCCCCAATGAATTATGAAAAAATTTTACTCAACAACGAAAAAAAGTTTTAGTTTGAAAATGTTTCAAGTAAACTGCAAAATTTTTTCTTTTACAAGTCACAACGCGCCTAAAATCAAAATGCATGCCGCATGGCGACTTGAGAAATCTTGCCTTAGAAATATTTTTAATAAATATTCGTTTTAAGGCCACGAAATTATGTATTATTATTGAATTCACTAATTGATTCAAATTTATAAACTAATTATTGATATATTTTATTTGATATGCTCACAAATCACAAAGTCCCTAAAATCAAAATGGATGCCGGCTCAAGAAATATGAAAAAATTGTTTCACAAAAAGAAGAAAAAAACTTTCTTCAGTCTATTTTCTTACTTTTATGCATATTTTTTTATAAAATATTGATAACAAACTACGTATAAGTATTACTTACCAATTATTTTGTCACTGCAGTAATTTTTTTAATGTTTTTTTTAACGTTTTTTTTAATGTTTTTATTAACAGGGAACGACCAACGAGAACGACCGCGCACGCACAAGAACAATTAACCAACTAACTAAACTAATGACGCGACGGGGATATGATGAATGAGAATGACGATGGCGATGTGAAACATAATGCCAGGGCTGTTTTAGAGGCTTATGGTACAAATTTTTAATCGATGCAAGAAAATTATTTTTACATGTAATTTGTAACAATATTTTGTTTGATAGAAAATTGTTACAGGTATTATTTCTGCGAAATAATTATACAAAAATGCAATAGATATTTTTTGTAAAAAATTGCAACCATTTTAAAGTTATATGTGAAAGAGGTTTCATTTTGAGTTCGATTTAAGACCAAACCGCACATTTTTTGTGTATTTAATATCCGTAGAAACACATTTGTCTCATGTGGTGTGCCGGCCGTATATAGTATATTTCCATGAAATATGAAGGGACAGACATACTTCACTCCACAACATGACACGTGAGATAAGTGTGGTTCTGACTTTTATTCATAGTTATTTTTTTTTATTATCACGTCAAATAAACTAAGAATTGAACTTGAAGCGTTTTTAAAAAAATAACTCGTATAGCTATAACTGGGTATTTTTAAAATTAGCTACATATATTATGTGTTCAATTTATGGCTAATGAAGCCACAGAGTCAATAAACATTTTATGAAATTTTGTCAACTGTGTAAAGTCTTTTAACTGCATACAAGTATCATGATTTTAAGAATAAGTTTCGATTAGGCCAAACAAATTTACTTAATTTTGACATTCATGAATTTTGCTTGTGCAATGGGATTTGGTCCATGTTTGTTTAACACTTAACCCAGGGGCTTCACTGGCAATATTTGGGGCAATATTGCCCCACCATCGATCGATAGGCAATAATCGCAGTTCCATTTCTGAGGCAATATATTTTTATGATTCACCTTTTCAGAATGGCTTCTCCGTGATTTTGGGTACCCTCTACGTTATTTTGAAACTAAATCTAAAAATAATGAGAAAAATTAAACATTTTTTTGAGTTAAACTTGTAAATTATGAAATTTAAACAGAAATTGCCTGGCGACGAAATGCCTATCAAAGTTATAAATTCCCCATTGCTAGTGAAGTTGCTATTGTCCTTAATATTGCTATTGGAGCTAAAGCGTTAACTACAAAAAGGGCCCATGATTAAGTTGTAGATTGTAACAAACCAACTTTCAAGTCAAATTTAAAGGTATTTGAAGTGTCTTTATGCAAAAAATATATGAATCCCCTTAAATAAATATCGATATTATTTTCATATCCATCAGTGTCAATTAAACGCAAAACCTACATAACATCTCTGTATAAACGTTTTTGTATATTTGCACATTTCTGATGGCGTCACTGATAATATAAACCAGGAACCTGGTATCTGTTACCAGTGCAAATGTTTTTTGTTCAGCGAGGGAAAGGGAAAAATACATAAAGAGGCTTACTTCTTTCTTCCACTCGTTTAGTTTTCCTGGTAATATTAATCAGGGGAATGGTACTATGAACCAGGCTAAGTTATTTTAAGCGGGAGAATACAGAAAAACAGGGTTGTAAAATGCTGAGTGCAGAACAGTCTGCGTTTTATAAATATTAAACTAAATCAGACTTATATATTAGTTGTATTTTATTTTCCCCCAGATCTGATCCAGATTGGATCTTTATTCGAAATTACATGTATAACAAAAACAACACAAGGCCCAGTTTTGTGTGTATTTGTTGTTATACGTGTTATTTTGAAAACGAAATCCAATCCGGATCAGATCTGGGTTAAAATAAAACGCAGCTATTATATTAACCTTCCGATGGCAAGCGGGGTTACCGATCACCCTACTACTTGAGAAAAACCATAATATCTAACAGAAAATGATTGCCTCTTTCGCTCGTTTATTATGTCTTAGATTTTAAAAAATCTAAAAAAAAAGACTTTTCTCAGTTTCCTATTAATGTAAACATTCGATCTCATAATAAAAAAGAATTATTTTTCAGTTTAAATATTGTTTTATCTAAAATAAAAAGTGGTGGGGTGATCAACAACCCCAGTGGCTTTTCAAGTAGGAAATAAGCCTTGCCTTCAGAAAGTTGAACTATAACAAATGAATCTTAAGTTTAGAAAAATACACGCGTCAACATTTAGAAATACGAGGCACATTACCATAGTGCATTATCTCTTGTTAATTGGCACTTTTGGCTTAATGGCATTATGGCTGTTATCTGTATTAGTGAAGTTGCTTTATTCTCTAATATTGCTAATGAAGACACAGCGTAAACTACAAATAAGTGTAAATGATTAAGTTGTAAATTGTAACACCAATTTTCAAGTCGAATTTAAAGGTTTGTGTAAAAATTATCAGAATCTACTTAAATATATATCTTATCCACCAGTGTCAATTAAACAAAATACCTACATAACATCTCTGTTTAAACGTTTTTGTATATTTGCACATTTCTGTTGGCGTCACTGATAATATAAACCAGGAGACTGGTATCTGTTACCAGTGCAAATGTTTTTTGTTCAGCGAGGGAAAGGGAAAAATACATTAATAGGCTTACTTCTTTCTTCCACTCGTTTAGTTTTCCTGGTAATATTAATCAGGGGAATGGTACTATGAACCAGGCTAAGTTATTTTAAGCGGGAGAATACAGAAAAACAGGGTTGTAAAATGCTGAGTGCAGAACAGTCTGCGTTTTATAAATATTAAACTAAATCAGACTTATATGGGCTTATCCGTGCAAATTTTAACTTTTGCCATGCGTCGAAATATATAGACATTAGTATTAAATATTCAGGTTTTGGAACTTATAATATTATATATATCATTGAGTTTTAACTATTCAATTTATAAAATGAACCATCGAGATAGTGCGAAAGTGTTTGAAATCGAAAAAATCATCGAATATTGAGACTTTTGGCTGCGTGCGTGGATAACTAACGTTTTGTATTATTGCAAAAATAATTTTTAACATAAGATTACTTAGCACAATTTTTGTTTTTTTCAGATAAATGAAGGTCAAAATTAATTGAAATCATTCATTTTGAGTGCGTGCCTTCCTTATAAATAATCCTATATGATATAAATTTTAGAAAAAACTGCCATGCGTGATTTTTCGTAAATCTTTAATTGTCACAAATTTTCGTGTCTATTTTTTTAACATTGATCATGGGGCATTTTTTATGGTCTGCATCATTATTTAAGCTATCTAGAGTAAAAAAATCTTTGGCTTCAATGCGTGCTTCATTATGTACAAATTTTATGAAGTTAACAAAACGAAGGTAAAAAACGTAACTGTTTCAAAAAAGGCACATTTTTTACTAGCACACCAAAGCATTGTTTGATTTTACCCTTACAATGAGCGTAATTTAAACTGTAGATATTATAAAAAAAAATGGTAAAAGTTTTAAACAAATAAGTTTGAAAACAGAAGCTGTGAAGATTAAAAATAAAAACCAAATCAATTAACTCGGTGCTTAAAATAAATTATATTAAATTCATTTTTCTATACGTTATACCCTTATACTCTTTAACAAACAATACATATGAGTTATTTTGAAGTTTTTTATTTATTCGTGGTCTATAATTGAAGAAAAACTCAAATTTACATGCGTGCCTTAATTTTTTTTTTTGTTTTTTTTTCAAACTCAAGAAGTTAAAATTTACAGGGATAAGCCCATATATTAGTTGTATTTTATTTTCCCCCAGATCTGATCCAGATTGGATCTTTATTCGAAATTACATGTATAACAAAAACAACACAAGGCCCAGTTTTGTGTGTATTTGTTGTTATACGTGTTATTTTGAAAACGAAATCCAATCCGGATCAGATCTGGGTTAAAATAAAACGCAGCTATTATATTAACCTTCCGATGGCAAGCGGGGTTACCGATCACCCTACTACTTGAGAAAAACCATAATATCTAACAAAAAATGATTGCCTCTTTCGCTCGTTTATTATGTCTTAGATTTAAAAAAATCTAAAAAAAAGACTTTTCTCAGTTTCCTATTAATGTAAACATTCGATCTCATAATAAAAAAGAATTATTTTTCAGTTTAAATATTGTTTTATCTAAAATAAAAAGTGGTGGGGTGATCAACAACCCCAGTGGCTTTTCAAGTAGGAAATAAGCCTTGCCTTCAGAAAGTTGAACTATAACAAATGAATCTTAAGTTTAGAAAAATACACGCGTCAACATTTAGAAATACGAGGCACATTACCATAGTGCATTATCTCTTGTTAATTGGCACTTTTGGCTTAATGGCATTATGGCTGTTATCTGTATTAGTGAAGTTGCTTTATTCTCTAATATTGCTAATGAAGACACAGCGTAAACTACAAATAAGTGTAAATGATTAAGTTGTAAATTGTAACACCAATTTTCAAGTCGAATTTAAAGGTTTGTGTAAAAATTATCAGAATCTACTTAAATATATATCTTATCCACCAGTGTCAATTAAACAAAATACCTACATAACATCTCTGTATAAACGTTTTTGTATATTTGCACATTTCTATTGGCGTCACTGATAATATAAACCAGGAGACTGGTATCTGTTACCAGTGCAAATGTTTTTTGTTCAGCGAGGGAAAGGGAAAAATACATTAATAGGCTTACTTCTTTCTTCCACTCGTTTAGTTTTCCTGGTAATATTAATCAGGGGAATGGTACTATGAACCAGGCTAAGTTATTTTAAGCGGGAGAATACAGAAAAACAGGGTTGTAAAATGCTGAGTGCAGAACAGTCTGCGTTTTATAAATATTAAACTAAATCAGACTTATATGGGCTTATCCGTGCAAATTTTAACTTTTGCCATGCGTCGAAATATATAGACATTAGTATTAAATATTCAGGTTTTGGAACTTATAATATTATATATATCATTGAGTTTTAACTATTCAATTTATAAAATGAACCATCGAGATAGTGCGAAAGTGTTTGAAATCGAAAAAATCATCGAATATTGAGACTTTTGGCTGCGTGCGTGGATAACTAACGTTTTGTATTATTGCAAAAATAATTTTTAACATAAGATTACTTAGCACAATTTTTGTTTTTTTCAGATAAATGAAGGTCAAAATTAATTGAAATCATTCATTTTGAGTGCGTGCCTTCCTTATAAATAATCCTATATGATATAAATTTTAGAAAAAACTGCCATGCGTGATTTTTCGTAAATCTTTAATTGTCACAAATTTTCGTGTCTATTTTTTTAACATTGATCATGGGGCATTTTTTATGGTCTGCATCATTATTTAAGCTATCTAGAGTAAAAAAATCTTTGGCTTCAATGCGTGCTTCATTATGTACAAATTTTATGAAGTTAACAAAACGAAGGTAAAAAACGTAACTGTTTCAAAAAAGGCACATTTTTTACTAGCACACCAAAGCATTGTTTGATTTTACCCTTACAATGAGCGTAATTTAAACTGTAGATATTATAAAAAAAAATGGTAAAAGTTTTAAACAAATAAGTTTGAAAACAGAAGCTGTGAAGATTAAAAATAAAAACCAAATCAATTAACTCGGTGCTTAAAATAAATTATATTAAATTCATTTTTCTATACGTTATACCCTTATACTCTTTAACAAACAATACATATGAGTTATTTTGAAGTTTTTTATTTATTCGTGGTCTATAATTGAAGAAAAACTCAAATTTACATGCGTGCCTTAATTTTTTTTTTTGTTTTTTTTTCAAACTCAAGAAGTTAAAATTTACAGGGATAAGCCCATATATTAGTTGTATTTTATTTTCCCCCAGATCTGATCCAGATTGGATCTTTATTCGAAATTACATGTATAACAAAAACAACACAAGGCCCAGTTTTGTGTGTATTTGTTGTTATACGTGTTATTTTGAAAACGAAATCCAATCCGGATCAGATCTGGGTTAAAATAAAACGCAGCTATTATATTAACCTTCCGATGGCAAGCGGGGTTACCGATCACCCTACTACTTGAGAAAAACCATAATATCTAACAAAAAATGATTGCCTCTTTCGCTCGTTTATTATGTCTTAGATTTAAAAAAATCTAAAAAAAAGACTTTTCTCAGTTTCCTATTAATGTAAACATTCGATCTCATAATAAAAAAGAATTATTTTTCAGTTTAAATATTGTTTTATCTAAAATAAAAAGTGGTGGGGTGATCAACAACCCCAGTGGCTTTTCAAGTAGGAAATAAGCCTTGCCTTCAGAAAGTTGAACTATAACAAATGAATCTTAAGTTTAGAAAAATACACGCGTCAACATTTAGAAATACGAGGCACATTACCATAGTGCATTATCTCTTGTTAATTGGCACTTTTGGCTTAATGGCATTATGGCTGTTATCTGTATTAGTGAAGTTGCTTTATTCTCTAATATTGCTAATGAAGACACAGCGTAAACTACAAATAAGTGTAAATGATTAAGTTGTAAATTGTAACACCAATTTTCAAGTCGAATTTAAAGGTTTGTGTAAAAATTATCAGAATCTACTTAAATATATATCTTATCCACCAGTGTCAATTAAACAAAATACCTACATAACATCTCTGTATAAACGTTTTTGTATATTTGCACATTTCTATTGGCGTCACTGATAATATAAACCAGGAGACTGGTATCTGTTACCAGTGCAAATGTTTTTTGTTCAGCGAGGGAAAGGGAAAAATACATTAAGAGGCTTACTTCTTTCTTCCACTCGTTTAGTTTTCCTGGTAATATTAATCAGGGGAATGGTACTATGAACCAGGCTAAGTTATTTTAAGCGGGAGAATACAGAAAAACAGGGTTGTAAAATGCTGAGTGCAGAACAGTCTGCGTTTTATAAATATTAGATACACTAAATAAGACTTTTATAATTATTAAACTCTAAAAAATGAAACTTAATTTTAGAAAAATTAATTAAATTTAGAAATACGAGGTACATTATCAAAATGTATTATATCTTGTTAGTTGACACTTACGGCTTTATGGCATTATGGCTGTTATCTGTAATTAAGTATTTTTTTTTTTCATATGAATGAAACATAATAAATGAAAAATATTATTCTGTTTACTTAAGTGAATTTTCGGTATTTTCCCACTTAAATGAAAAACTTAAATGATGAGTAAAAACACCGGTAGTACACTTAAGTGAAAAAATCATTTGTCCCTCATATACATTACTTAGAAAAATTGTGCAAGGACGGAACCATAATGTACTTATACAAAAATAATCTTTTTTTCTAACTTAAGTTAAATTTTATGGCACAAAATTTTAAACATATGAAACGTTCTCTAAATCAATTTTAGAATAGGCGACGAATCTAAATATTATGTATAAGACGAGAACCAACTTTTTGGTAGTTTTAAAGGATATAAACTATACTTTAATGTTAAAGAGCTCGTCTTACTTTAACACCAGCAACTAGCTAGTTTATCTTTTAAAAGTATACTTTATACGGATTGACAATGGTCATTTCATGACAAAGCAAATCGAAGTAGAATATTAACTGATGTTTTATTCAATTTTTTAAAAGATGTGCTTTGTAAATAGACTCAATCATTGAATATTTGGATATAAGAAATTCGAAACAATCGTACAAAAGCGCTTTACTATCTTTAATTTTATAAAATAGCGGCTGGCGATGGAAAATGAAATCTACAAACAAATGTACACATGTTATGTATGCATGCGGCATGCCGAGACGAGTATAGCTAGCCAAATGAATTCGCGCATTGCAACAGCAAAATTCAGTGAATTGTGTGCTGTGAATTAGCTATATATGTATATATGTATTTCATTTACATCTAAAATTATGTAAATAACTTTTAAAAAATCAAAATATGTATCTATCTAGGTAGCATATAAAATCTTTTATTCAATTTCATATTTACTGGTAAATAGAACCAGAAACACTGGTAAATACTACCAACAGTTTTGGTAAAGTAAACAAAAAATCTTCCGAATAATTTTTATCAGAAGTCCGATAATATTAACCATAGCTTCAGATTTCATTTTAGTGGTAAATATAATCAGGGTTCTGATACATGCAACCAGGAGGATTTTTTTTTAATTTATTGTTTTTTTTTTATTATTTACCATGACTTCTGGTTCCAGGTACCAGGAAATTCTAATAAACCCTACCAGGAATATTACATATTTAATCAGGGTACTGATAAAATCTACCAGGATACAGATTTTTTGTTTTTTATCAAAAAATTCTGATAATAGTTACCAGTTTACCAGGATTCATTTATTTCCTGGTTCCTGGTATGGGTTATCAGATTCAAGGTAAATCTACTTTAGCAAAAAAAACTAAAATTTTAGTGGGGATTTGGTAACTTTTACTAGGAAAATAATATTAATTAAAAAGTCCAATAATATTTGTATTACTTTCAAAAAAATTAAAAATACATCCTGTTACTGGTATCTGGAACCAGAAATCCTGACAAATGAAACAATTTCATGTTTACTGGTAAATGGAACCAGAAACACTGGTAAATAGTACCAACAGTTTTAGTAAAGTAAACAAAAAATCTTCCAAATAATTTTTATCAGAAGTCCGATAATATTAACCATAGCTTCAGATTTCATTTTAGTGGTAAATATAATCAGGGTTCTGATACATACAACCAGGAGATTTTTTTTATTCATACAAATTTTATTTTAGATGTTTACCGTGACTTCTGGTTCTAGATATCAGAAATTTCTGATAAACTTTACCAGTAATGTTACACTTTTTTATCAGGATTCTGATAAATACTACCAGGATACGGATTTGCTTTTTTATCAGAAATACCTGGTAACATTTATCAGTTTACCAGGATTCATTTATCTCCTGGTTCCTGGTATGGGTTATCAGATTCAAGGTAAATCTACTTTAGCAAAAAAAACTAAAATTTTAGTGGGGATTTGGTAACTTTTACTAGGAAAATAATATTAATTAAAAAGTCCAATAATATTTGTATTACTTTCAAAAAAATTAAAAATACATCCTGTTACTGGTATCTGGAACCAGAAATCCTGACAAATGAAACAATTTCATGTTTACTGGTAAATGGAACCAGAAACACTGGTAAATACTACCAACAGTTTTGGTAAAGTAAACAAAAAATCTTCCGAATAATTTTTATCAGAAGTCCGATAATAATAACCATAGCTTCAGATTTCATTTTAGTGGTAAATATAACCAGGGTTCTGATACATGCAACCAGGAGGATTTTTTTTTAATTTATTGTTTTTTTTTTTATTATTTACCATGACTTCTGGTTCCAGGTACCAGGAAATTCTAATAAACCCTACCAGGAATATTACATATTTAATCAGGGTACTGATAAAATCTACCAGGATACAGATTTTTTGTTTTTTATCAAAAAATTCTGATAATAGTTACCAGTTTACCAGGATTCATTTATTTCCTGGTTCCTGGTATGGGTTATCAGATTCAAGGTAAAATTGATCTTACCAGTAAATCCGATAACATACACCACGAATCTGATAGTCTTTACCAGGATTTCCCCTACCTTTTTTTCTACCAGGAAATCTGGTAGCAAAACTAACTTCCTGGTTCCTGGTAGGGGTTACCAAGATACAGATAAACACATTTTTACCACGAAATCCGATAACATACATCAGGAATCTGATAATATCTACCAGGATTTTCCCTACTTTTTTCTACCAGGAAACCTGGTAGCAAAACTAACTTCCTGGTTCCTGGTAGGGGTTACCAAGATACAGATAAACACACTTTTACCAGGAAATCCGATAACATAGACCAAGAATCTGATAACATTTACCACGATTTCTCCTGGTTGTATTATACAGAAAACCCGCACCAGGAAAATTTTTTGAGTGTACAAGCATAACATTTAAGCTAAAATATCCTTTACGATTGTAGTGTAGATGCTTGTTTTCTTTAGGGGCAATAATCCGAATGTGCGTTCCGTCTATGCATCCTACTACTCCAGGTATATTGTTTTTTTCATAAAATCGTAACTTGGTACGTCGTTTTTGTTCAGCAGTTGTTTGTGAAAGAATCCATGTTGGACAAAGCTTAGCTTCAAAAATTTGAAGTACTTCTGAAAGAACTTCTGAAAAGGAAGACTGTGCTAAGCCAACTTCGTAGTCTTTTGCTACACCTTTTTGGTACGCTCCTTCAGCAAAAAAGCGCAAGCATGCGCTTAGCTTCACAACAGGGGGTACTGCAAATGGTTTTTTGGATTCTGGTAACGACTCTATCAAGGTATCAAGCAGACACCTAAACATTGGCTTGTTAACGCGATAGTATTGATGGAATCTTAAGGATAAAAATGAATAATTATGAGTTGGAACTTCGATTGCGGAGATACTTACATGGATTCTGGTAACTCAAGAGGGTTTGAGATATCCCTCAAGTATCTTCTGAAAGATATTTGCCTATTTCTCTCATCTTGCATTACATCTTCGATTGCTACCACAAAACCAATATTATTTATCATTTCAATTGATATTTTCTTCCTTTTAGGACACAAAACAATTTTTTTTTTACAAAAAATACACGATTTGGTGCTGTCAAGATAACTTCGAAATTGATTTAAACAGTTGAAGGTTGGTATGAATTGTTTCGTGGGAAAAAATATTTCTTGGGAGATTCCCGATGGGAAACTTTTTTTCCCGGGTAACATTTTATTTCCGGGGAAAAAAAGTTCCCATGATATTGGCGATAGGGCTAATTATAAATT
>OU426987.1:93994980-94179898 GCA_911387755.1 Chrysotoxum bicinctum
TTTATTAATCGATAAACAACTCGAAAATTTAAGATATCTGAAATGGTTTTATTTGATTCAAACAGCTGTGATTTCGCTGTAGTTTCACGATCATAAAACTATCCAATTGGTATTGGATATAAATTTGTATGCATCAAACGTTTTGATACGATCGCGGCTTTTATCGAATCGAACGTTGACCGAAGCTCACAATATGAGCCATAAAAATCCCAGCTTGTTAAACGTTGTCTCAAAAAAAAAACAGTCCACTGAGAATGCAGAGTATTAACTTCAAAATGAAATACAAAAACTTTGGTCCAAATTATTTATAACACAAAAGGTAAACATTTTGAATTTCATTAGATTTCATACAAAAGCCTGTTTTTGGACTTCAACTTCTGGGTTTAGTTTTTCATTTTCGAAGGAATCAAAATGGAAAGGCTTAATTGAACATCACAATACGAACATATGACTTATAAACAAAGGAAACTGTAACTAAGTTTAGTGCAAAAACCTTCAGTTAAGTCGTCATCCATTAATGTGAACAAATGTTTGCATCATATTTTGAAAATGCTTCTTTCCGTCATTTCATAGTATTTTTTTTTCGGTGTATTAATTCCGGAGGATCTTCACGATAGCATAGCAGACAAATTTTCATGTAAAACGAAATTCCAATTTAGATTCCATACGGGTCCCATTATTTAATTCTCCACGTATCTCAACCCCATAAGTCAGCACAACAAAAGAGTTTATACCTAAAAGATCGATCTCAAACAGGTGTCACCATTGTTGTTATTTTCGCTTGCCTAAAATATTTCTTCATAACTTTTTTCTTTCCAATCGATCAAAAGCTTTTGAATTGGAATATTTAACATAATCTATAGGTGCTTACAATTAATGTATATTTTCTAAAAAAAACAAGGATTTCAATTTGCTTCTAAAAAAATTAATTTAAATCGACTTTTCTGGTTAAGTTTGCAAAATAGGATAAAGGATCCCTTTAAAAATAAAATTTTATTCAAAATTAAAAAAAGAGAAAACAAAATAATATTTTAAAATTTGGACGTAGATATGTATCTAAAAAAACTCAAAAATCAAAACTATCTCAAATTCGATTGAAAAAATAAAAGAAAAGAAATTCAATTATTTTCTTTTAACTCAATTTGTATATTAATTTTAAATCTAATTAGTAATTCTATGTATCAATTCGAAGAGTGTGTATGTTTTTTTTTTGTTGTTGTTATCCAATTCAAACACAATCAGCTCTATTTTGTTATCCCTATGGATGAAATTGTTCGGTTTAGTTTTTTTCAAATCGAACGACAAAATCCAAACGGCTATCAGAACTAGAGACAGCTGAATCTTCTTATCTTGCTTTAAAATCAATTTCCTGCAATTCATGTTCGGAAAGTATTTAATCTGTGAAAAGCTTTGAAGGAGAATGTTGTTTGAACATTTAACAACTAAATAAAAAACAATATAATATGACCAGTAGTCACTGCCAATAAATAATTTGAACAAAATTATAAGGAATATAAGAAAAAATAAATTAAAGAAAATAGTTAATTAATGAATGAAAAGAAAGGTGTGTCCTCTTTTTGACTGTAAATACGTATATAGAGATAGACAAAAGAAAGAAGCGTGTGTGTCCTTTGTAGAGAATCTTGTGAGAAAAGGCGTTAAGAAAATTTGTGTGCATCATTTACTAAATTCTATAAAAAAAAATCAATCCCATCTGAATGAAAATACTTTCGTTACAAATACAAACGTGGTGTGAATATAGAATGTAAGAATATAAACAAAAAATTATACAATATTTTTCTAAACTTAAAATAATCAAAAAAAATATTAAAAAAAAGTGTGCCGTCATTCTAATTTTTTGAACAATCTGTTATATTTAAAAATAATGTTTTGTTGTTTTCTTTTTTAAGTTTATAATTCTTTTTGTATTTTGTAAATCTCTAGGAACGATTGGATTTGGTTGCAATGTTGTAATACACTCGCACACACCCACACAAACACACTTCAGTAACTTACAGTAACATACATACACATAAATAATATATTTTTGATTTGTAATTTCTTATCGTACATACATTATAATTATAAATATTAAAATAAACATTTATCATATTAAAAAATTATATTAATTGCGCTGTATTTGTATAAACAAAAACTTATTTTTAAAACATTTATAAAGAATTATTCATTAAAAACAAAACAAAAATATATTATGTATCATCATTATTATAATTACGTATCTATGTATAGAAAAGTATTTTTAATTAAACACACAATATTATTGCATTAAGTAAATTAAATTAAATAAACTATTAAAACAAAACGCTCTTATAAATATTATGTAAAAAACAATGATTAAAATAAGAAAGGCGCGAATTAAATTTAACAAAAAATGATTTGTACATAGTTCAATCGTATTTAAAAGCAATGAAATATCGAAAGAACAAGAAACAAAAAAAAAAAAACAAAAAATAATAAAAAAAAATAATAATTTTTTTGAAAAAAAGTGTGTTGTTTCATTCTTTTTGTCTTTGTTATTGTTGGAATCAAAGAAAATGATTGAAAATTGTTTTAGTGTGAACCGCACCTTAACAAAAACAAAGTTTTCCATGAAAATTTGTCCAACATAAATTTAGCTAGAAGAAAAACCTTCTTCGTTTGGAAAATTTACATCCGCCACGGATAAATTCTGCGGGAAGAGACTTGAGTTTTCTAATTGGCTGCTGTAGCGGAGTGTAGATGCAACAAAAGTTTACTTTCAGAATTCTTTGGACGGATGTATCTCAATTTACAAAAGATTGCATCACAAATGTTCATAATCTTCATATTAAATTCGGATCATAAGGAGACAGGTGTAATTGAAAACAATTTTATTATTAGAGTATTTGCGAAACGATTTACCCAGCCTGTGGGAAAATATTCCACTCAATCAACTAGCTTCATCATATTACTAACACCAGCCCCCTGCGGTCGTAAGCTTAGGAATTGGTTAACTGAATAGTACGGTGATCATTTATATATGAAGAAATGGAGAAAAACCCTCAATATTTAGACTCGAACAACTTTATTTAAGGCCCTCATTATGAATAGCGAATCTAACATTCGATAATTTGCGAATAATTAAGTGAGCTTCGGTTATCACAGTATTATTAATAGCGCTTAAAAATAAATGCTGCCAATAAAGTATTATTAATAGCGCTTAAAAATAAATGCTGCCAATAAATCATAACACCGAAATAACCCAAATGTCTAATAAATATTTTATTGAGATAGATTTGATGTTCTTTCTTGGTTGTGATTGTTTAAAAATAAATAAAATAATAAGCGTAACTGATTTGTTTTTTGAAGGATATTATAATGTGAAAGATAGACAAGAAAATATTAGAATGATGAGGTTGAGTAAAAAAATTAGGGACAGTTCTAACCCTTCTAACCAGAATATTTTTAAATTATATATCAACAGCCATATTTATAAACTCATTATAGTGAGTACATAAGGCTATGCAACCCTTATAATGCCTCTAAACGCAAAATCGTTATTTATAAAACTTATGTGACGTTGAATAGAGGCATTATAATGTCGATTTCCTTTTACACTAGGGATTTTAGGGATTGCGATCCCTTGTCAAATTTTGTCTTTTTAGTGTGCGTATTTCGTATACATGTAAATCCCTCTCCAAATACGGATTCGAAAGATTTGATCTCTGTCAAAAAAAAATCGATTTTCTTGGTGTGGTAAAAGTCAAAATTTGACAAAGGATCGCAATCCCTAAAATCCCTACAGCCATATTTATAAACTCATTATAGTGAGTACATAAGGCTATGCAACCCTTATAATGCCTCTAAACGCAAAATCGTTATTTATAAAACTTATGTGACGTTGAATAGAGGCATTATAGGCTAAACGCGTTTGGAGGTTGAATAGTGCCTACATAAGGACATTTTAGTATTGAACTGTCACATTCACTTTGACATCACATTGAATTAACGATTATCAACAAAATAAAATGCCTTTGACTTGATATTGCAACTTAAAGTTTGTGTTATTTTTATTTATTGAAACAAAAATGTTATGCTAATATACATATTAAAAACAAACTGAATTGAATATTGTTTAGAATTAAATAGATAAATATACTTGTTGGTGATCTCTCTCCACGCATCCTTCTTCATCCGGTGTGTTAGTGTTGTAATTTTTATTTTGTATTATTGAATTTTATCCTCAAGAACTTGTCTGAGGAGTATTCCAGCTAGGATGAAACGAATCACAATTTGATTTCCAGTATTGTGCTAGAGATAATAACATACTTTATCTGATGAATCAAAGTTAATTGTTCGAATTCTTTTAGCTTTTTGTAGTTACGTTTTTGTTTATTAAATTCGATAGACAAACAAGATGTTTTTTTTTGTTTTTTGACAAACAGCTGAGTGTTATGAAGGCTAAATGTAATAGATTCTTACTTTTTTGTACTTCATTTGACACAAGCTCATTATAACTATGCAGGGTAGGCAAATGTTTTATAAATATGAATTTGCATAGTGGATGAATAAGTCATTATGCATTGCATAACTATTCACGCATTTAGCAAATTCTAATAAATACGACTGCAAGTGTTATTATATTCAAAAGTTTCATATTTTCTCTTCAAAGATTTGTTCTTTATCTTCGACTCAAAAAGGATGCATTTATGTATGTATGTACATATGTACTCGATGAAATAAACAATTCATTCAAATCAACATCTAACCGTGCGATCCCACATGTGACGTAGCCGATTAAAAGAAAAGGCAACATCCTTCAATACACTCTATAGTACGAGTATCTTAAAGTACTACCATAACAATCCTCAAATTTGGATTGCAATTCAGATTCACAACACACAAACAAACACAAAACACAAAAAAAAAGAAAAAAACAAAATTTAAATACCGGAGGTATCATATAAAAAGAATGCACTTTATTCTTTATGCTGATAATATAAATTTTAATTGCACTAATCGTAATCAGCATCACTACACATCGCTGCACTTCTCATTTACATAGGTGTCCTCAGTGGCCGCTGAAGTGAACTAAATAATATGCACATACCATACATACCTAAAAGAAAAGGAAAATTTTAATGATATCGATCTTCCACTAAAGAATGGTTCTGGAACTACCCCAAAACAGGTGTTCTATGAAACAATCTTTAGTGAAAACACAAATACTTATCTTTTTATGTCCTTAGGCTAAGTCTGTCAATGAAGTGTAGGAGATGAAAGATAGAACTAAAAAACATAAAAGAACAGAAAAATCACGATCATAAGATCTTATAGGTAAAAATCTAATTATATAACACTTACTAGCATCCTGTTGTTCGAGGTTTATTTTTCGTTTTTTTTTTCTTTGGTGTTTTAGGTCTTGTCCTCTTTTTCTTTTTTAATTTTTGTATGTAGGTTTAATTGTTTTGGAGATCGCGTGTAGGGAAATGTTTACTTATGAAATATAAATAATTCAAAGAATTGAATTGAATTGAACTTTATTGAGACTTTTAAATTTTCGATTACATTATTAAACTTATTCTAGCGATAGCTTAAATCAGACTGAAGTGGCTATAATGTATTGCCTTCTTTTTCGATTACGTGTTATGTACAGCCTCATGGCGGTCAATTGGTATATAATATTATTATAGTGTTGAACTGCTCTTGCTCATAAGCATATATATCTTTAGCTTGTGACGATTGTCACCAATACATACAATTCTTAACCTAACTTACAAACTAACATACAAACGATTACAAACGATAATGCACCTGAGCATTATATAGGTAGATTACCTTACATTTTATGTGTTGTATTTTCTTTTTTAATCTTTCTTTTTTTTTTGTTTAAAATAGAGCGATCGATAGCGCACTATGCAAATTGGATACAATTGTAATTATGTATATAATAAAGAAGTTATCACATATCTGTTATAATAATGTCACTTAGTTTTGTGTTAAAACTTATTGTAGAGGTCTTGGTCTTTAGGAACTACGTCCGTGTTCGGGTTGCGTTGTGGGGCTTCGGCCAGGATGGCCTTCTTGTTGTTGGGGCTAGTCCTGAGTAGTCAATTGATGTTGAGTCATGTTACGGCTTCAGTTCACGAGCCGAGGAGCTTCAGCCAGGGAAGCTTCTTGTGGCTGGGGCAAGCCCTAAGTAGTCAAGAGTTTTGAATCTTGTTGCGGCTAGAGTTCTGAGCCTCCGTACCCTCGATGGAATGCCCAGATGAGTTTGTTGTATAACCAGTTTTTAGGAACTTGGTTCTCAGTTTTGGTGACATAGTACACCCGGTTTAGTAGTATCTTCAGTCGATTGAAGTTTGGTTGCTGTTCGGCAGGCTAATGCCCGCAGAACTGTGGTTGCGGATTTGGTTTGAGCAGGTTCGCTTCCTGCTGGAAATGAGCCATGTGTCGGCGTCATCAATTTCTGTGTTGTATAAAACACTGTTGCTTAATGCATGGCGTTGGTGGGTTGCATCAAGCTTCTCCTTTCCGGGTCCTCCGCCACAATTTAGAATTCTACCGCCACCACTAGTTAAAGTGATCCAATTTTTTCCGCGTAATCACTGCCCATCCGGGGTTGGAAATTATTTTAGGGTGTTAAAAAAATTCGCTCTTGTTGTAAGCGAAATTTATTTCGTCAAAGACATGTTAAAAACGGAAAAAAAAACTATTCAAACCGTACCACGTTTTTATCTTTAGCTATCACAATTTACTTTTTGGAGAGTGCAGACGCAACACACGTCTGCACTCTCGGACAAAACCTTTTCACCTAAATAATTCAAAGTGACAACTGAAAACTGACATTTAGTGAAAGTGCAGAAAATGTCATTAGTAATAGTTTAGAAAACTCAACACTTAAAGGAAATTGGGAGCTTTCAACTTGTGCTTTTTTTAGTGATCAGTTGAGTTTAAATTTGGTACAAGCTTTATTAATTTTAAGGAAAAGTGCAATATTTTTAGTTTTAAGATATTATAAGTAGGAATTATTTTGAAATAGACGACTTAAATAGTATCATAGAGTCAATTATTGGTGTTAATTGAGGTAATTTATCCCTTCGTCAATTTTGTTGCCGCAACAAAATTCGTAAGCCTTTCTCCGAAAACCCATACATATACATGATAAGTTACAAGACTAATACGAAGAAATACAGATTTGATTAGGCATATGTTAGTGATTGGGGAATACAATTTAGCTTTCTAATCTGCAGAGATTTGATTACGTAAGAAGAGAGAATTGAAATATAGGCCAGAGGGTAACGACCGACAAAAAGACGAAAAGAATTGCATTCGATCTGTAGAAAGCAAAAGCACAGTAGAGTTGCCGGTTTTTTTTGAAGACCGCTAAAGTAAAAAATTTAACTTGTATCGCCATATACTGATTTATCTAGAAAATTCAGAGAAGCGATATAAATATTTTACTGGAGAATAAGGCATAGTTGATAAAGGTGAGAAAGATGGAATACTATAAAATTGGCGATAATTTTCATGCAAAATTATATAGGTATTAAGGGATAAAAATTCAAATTGGGAATTCTTTTGAGAAACCGGCAAGAGTACGATAACTTAGGCGCCAAGAAATTATAACGGTTTTTTGTAGAACAGTTCAATACAAGCATTTTTTACTATGGGAGGGGGGGGTCTATCTCCCCCCGTTTTGGCGGGAGGGGCAATTTTATAAAAAAGGTACTAAAATGGAAACAAAAATATTAAAAAATAACGGTAATACTTACAATTAAGTATTATACCTTTTTCTAAAGCCAATACTCTGATCTATTAGATAATTTTTAAATCAAGTAGAATCTATGGACAGTTTTTGAAAAAACGAGTTTTAAACTCAAATTTTGGTGAAAAAAAACATAAAAAAAAAGTTTAAAGTTTAATTTTTCCAAACTGCAAAGTTTTATATTATTATTTTTCCTAAAATTCGTTGCTCTAATTTATTCTTATTCAAAAACTGAAAACTAGATGATTTTATGTCGTCTAGTTTTTGAGAAAATTGAAAATAACTAAAACTACTTTTTTATGGGATATTTGCTTTTTTTGCTTGCTTACGCATTACGGCGTATAAACAGTGAGATATGTATGGGGGGGCATGCTGCCCCCCTGCAACCCCCCTGCTTGGACACACTATAGGATTTGGGGTAGGTGCGAGGTTGGGTGTATGCAAGGTTTCCTTTGCATTTACAGAATCTGGATTTAAAGAAACTTTGAGTTTACCCTATGGTCTATATCCAATGTCTACTAAATATATGTATGTACGTATGTATGTACGCCCAAAGTTGCACATTTAAAATGTTCAGTCATGAAAATTTAATACATTATGAAAAATACACATTACCTTGGTACTACTGTACGAATGCAGCAAATTTATATAATTCCTTAATTATTATGTATGTTTATTGTTTGTGTCTAACATTTTTAATGGTAATGTGGTACAGGTTATTGTTTACCAAGGTCATTCGTTATTCAACCTTTGTAAGAGTGAAGTATTTTTTTCTTTGAATAAAGAATGGCGACTAAGCATCCACTACTTCATCCTAAATTAAATAACTTTTCAATATTTCAAAAAAAATATTTCAAAAGCACCGCGTTTTTAGAAGAAATTGGTCTAATTCCAACTAAAGCGTCAACTCCCCTCAACTCCAACTCAAAAAGGTGACAAAAATTGTAAGAATACAATATTATTATTTATTAATCAACCAGAGTATATTATACTCTTACAGACTAAGATACATACATAAGTAAATATATAGTTACAAATTTGTAGGTGGGTATATAAAATTCAAATTACATTTAAATGATTTACATAGTTAATCTTTTATTTTAATAAATAACGTTACTTAAATTTTGCTTAAAACTAATGATTTAAAAGTTTCTCTGGTGCAATCCATATAAAAGTTAATCTCAGAGCAATAAACCCATGTATCGGTACATTTTTCCATGGGCCTCAATATTGGCTAGAGATTCGGGAGGTGCTTGGTATAATTTTTTTTTGTGATCAAAATGCCTGTAAACACGGTTTTAATACATTGAACATTGAAAAATTGTCTTGACTATTTTTAAGTAACACCTGACTTACTCACAAACTGACTGACTGAGACGCGAAATGCCATGCAATTCTACCTCCTCGTGGTGCATTCTTGGTAACGCTAAATGATTTGCTGTACTTTACCTACAAATGAACCACATTAACATTAATCCTCAAAATGAAATCACCGTAGTTAAATACCAAAAATCAAAAATTTCATAAAATGTAGTTTTAGTAATTTTCGATTTTCTCAAAAACTAGAAGGGACAAAACCATTCGGTTTTTTGTGTTCGATTCAGAATTAATAGTAGCATTGACCACAAAAATCCAATTAAGCACTTCATTTTACAATTTTGAAAAAAATTGGTCTAAACTTTTTTTTTTTCATTTTTTTTAACAAAATTTTGAGTTTGCATGCAAATTTTTCAAAAACTATTGACATAAATAATTTAATTTAAATTTACGATTATAGAATAGACTTCGGGCTTTCAAAACCGGTATAGTATTTTATTGTAAGTGTTGCCGTTGTTTTTTAATATTTTTTTTTCAATTTAAGTCATTTTTTCTAAAATCGCCCCTACCTCCTAAACGGGGCGAGATAGACCCCCCCCTCCCATAGTAAAAAACGCTTGTATTTGACCCTTCTACAAAAATCCGTTATCAATTTTTGGCGCCTAAGTTATCGTACTCTCCCCGAGAAACCAAACGAGATAGTGTGAAGTGATACAGAGGAGGCATCGGCGTGGAGAAAGCTAAACTCAGTATACTACAATAGCAGAGGTAGGAATCTTTGAAGTATTTTAAAGTGTTCAAAGTAAACTTAAAATACTTTTGCTTCCCAGGTTTAGGTCAGAGGGCAGAAAATCCTGCCGTCAGGGCACCTTTCATGTATATATATACATATATATATATATATATGTATATGCATATACAGGGTGATTGGCATAAGGTGTGACAAAAAGCTAGGGCGTGTAGGTTGGACTTAGACAAGAAAAAAATCGTATGGGAGGGGGGGGTCTATTTCCCCCCGTTTAGGCGGGAGGGGCAATTTAAGAAAAAAATCACTTAAAACACAAAAAAAATTATTAAAAAATAACGGTGATACCTACAGAGTAATGCTATAGCATTTTAAAAAGCCAGAAATACATTCTTTAATTTTGTTTTTAAATAAAGTTGTTCGAGTGAATAGTTTTTGAAAAATTAATTTTCAAAATCAAAATTTTGAAAAAAAAAAAATGAAAATTTTGTTTTTAAGCAATTTTTTTTCAAAATTTTACGTAATTAAGTATTATTTTTTTATTCAATATTCAATGCTCTTATTAATTTTTGATAAAACACAAAAAACCGGATGTCAAAATGTTTTGTAGTTTTTGAGAAAATCAAAAATAACAAAAACTACTTTTGTTCTAAGAAAAGCCTTTTATTTTAGTTTTTACGTTTTTGGATTCTTATGTAGGTGAATTTACGATTGAAAGGATTAACTTTCTTTTTACTATTCTTTTAATTATCGTCTTATAAGCATACAATAATGTGACAAAGTACTGGATTGACCATATTTCACACATTTTTTCATTGAGAACACCTGCGTGAGAGCATTGGTTTAAAATTGACCTGCCACTTTTTTATTATGGTGGGGTCGGCTTGGCTTAGGTGCATTTACGAAAGAAAGGATTAACTTTTTTTGTAAATTTTTTTTATTATCAGTCTTATAAGCATACAATAACACATTTTTTCATTGAGAACACCTGCGTGAGAGCATTGGATTAATATTGATCTGCGAATGTTTTTTAAATAATGCAGCGTTACACGCCCTAACTAGTGACAGAAAAATGCAATTGCGAAATAAGAACAAAAATGTTCCTGAATCTTGAAATCAATTTAAATAATAAATACATGCATATTTAGATAAAATACATAATTACTGTTTATTTAAAGTTAATGCTTTCTTTCGTAAATGCACCTAAGCCAAGCCGACCCCACCATAATAAAAAAGTGGCAGGTCAATTTTAAACCAATGCTCTCACGCAGGTGTTCTCAATGAAAAAATGTGTGAAATATGGTTAATCCAGTACTTTGTCACATTATTGTATGCTTATAAGACGATAATTAAAGAATAGTAAAAAGAAAGTTAATCCTTTCAATCGTAAATTCACCTACATAAGAATCCAAAAACGTAAAAACTAAAATAAGAGACTTTTCTTAGAACAAAAGTAGTTTTTGTTATTTTTGATTTTCTCAAAAACTACAAAACATTTTGACATCCGGTTTTTTGTGTTTGATCAAAAATTGATAAGAGCATTGAATATTGAATAAAAAAATAATACTTAATTACGTAAAATTTTGAAAAAAAATTGCTTAAAAACAAAATTTTCATTTTTTTTTTCAAAATTTTGATTTTGAAAATTAATTTTTCAAAAACTATTCACTCGAACAACTTTATTTAAAAACAAAATTAAAGAATGTATTTCTGGCTTTTCAAAATGCCATAGCATTACTCTGTAGGTATCACCGTTATTTTCTAATAATTTTTTTTCTGTTTTAAGTGATTTTTTTCTTAAATTGCCCCTCCCGCCTAAACGGGGGGAAATAGACCCCCCCCTCCCATACGATTTTTTTCTTGTCTAAGTCCAACCTACACGCCCTAGCTTTTTGTCACACCTTATACCAATCACCCTGTATAAATATATGCTTACGTATATATTTTCCGCTCATTGAAGGAGCCTACATATGATCGTCAGAGACAATCGATCTAGGCCTCTGCTAATCATTTTGGTCGAGAATAAATGAATTTGATGGAAGAGGGTGGATAATTATTCATCAAGATACCCTTGTTAAAGAGCTGAGGTTAAAACCAGAAAAACTGGAATTGGTGAACTGGTGGCCTGCGGCGTATGAAATCTATGCCGTTCAAAAATCGCGCTTTAAGGCCAACAAACTTGTCGTATGAGGCTGCAGTTTAAAAGTTTTTTTTTGTCCCTTCTGGATCTAAATTTAACATTCATTTTGATCAATTTTTAGAATTTTAAGAATTTTTTTTTACTTTGGTATTCATTTTTTTTTTTGATTAAGTTATTGGTTTTTCTTTAATTTTGTATTGAAATCTGCGATATTTGACTTTTAAAGATAAAACTGGAAATTGGAAGTGATTAGTGAAAAGTGTGTAGTGTATGATCAACATATAGTATATATGAACAAAGCTTGAAGATTTGATCGTAAATAGCTATCCAGAGAGTACCTGAGAATACTGCCGGCAGAACATCGAAGGACATCAAAGGAAAGAGTAAAGTAAGGATATTCTTTGAAGTAGTAAGTCTATTAATAATAATAAAACAAATTAATAAACTATATTTTGATACATAATATACCACACATGATTATATATGTATATACATATACATATAATTATTTGAGCTGATATACATATCAATTTCCTGTTTTTTTTTATTATATGATTCGTCTTTGAAAATTTAAACCTTTCATAAGAGACATCGGAGAAACAGAAAAAAAAAAAAAAACAATAACTTTAAAGTTAAAATTTTTTTTTTGAACAAATAAGTCCTGAATTATATTTTTGTGATAATTGTTGATAATTCTTAACTAGAATCAATTTTGGGGAAATAAAGATTAATGTATAGAGTTCAAATTGAAATTATCTTTTGATATAGTGGAATAGATATCGATATGGAGTTCTAAATCCAAATTAAGGTGTGTGGAGGGTCGGCTGAGCCGGCGATCGGGCGGAAAGAATGACGAGGACGAGAACTAACGATAAGACAGACAAGTACGTGATTTCAGATAGTGACATTTTTATTTTGAGTTCACTTGTGAATATGAATAAAATGACTTGTTTATACGCACTTACTTTCAGACATACGAGTACATTAAATCTGACATACAAACTTACCTGTACATACATACTTACTTACATAACAACTTACTTACGTACTTAAAGACATACTTACCTATACTTTTTTTGTACTTTGCGTACAATGACATAGGTTGTGACTAGTTTTGTTTTTATTTTGGATTAGGGGTTATCTCCGAGATGCTGGCCAGGAGATAACTAAGGTTGTGTCATCCGACGCAAGGGTGGGCAGGCCAAACTATTACCAAAACATCTGGTAAATAAACCTTCTGCAGACTCGGCGAACCATTGTGTCTGAGAGACAGTGGGGTTAATTTTGGTTTTGGGTGAAACAAAAAGTTTAGTTGTAGGTTTAGGATTTTTAGTTCTAGGCTTAGTTATAGGGTCGTTTATATACATATATATCTTCTTTATATATATATATATACTATATATATATAGAATTTAGAAATTAGGGTTTTTAATTTTTTTTTTTAGTTTTAGGTTTTTTTAGTTTTAGTAAAAATAAAACTTCTTTTCACCTAAGACTGGAATAACGCGTCATCCTCTCTCAGATACAGTGGCATAGGTAACTATGTTTGTGCGATTTCCTTTTTCTGCATTCCTATTTTTTTTTTGTATCCTATCCAATCTTCCCATCCTTTCCCTATATAAAAGGCACGATAAATTTTGTTTGCTGAGAGGGAAGTGTTTGAAAAGGGCAAAAACCACCCCAACCCGTCGAGCTGAGCCGTGCAATAAGCAAGCGTGCCTTTGCTCTTTTCAGCACCGAAGATGCCTCCGTGGCTTACCCTAGACTCGCAACAATGGCGCCCAACGATAACGAACGGCTTTCAAGATCTATTGGGACTCCAAGGAGATGATTTTTTTGTTTAAGGTCATCCCCTTGGACTTACAATAATCTAACACAGTTTTATCCTATTTTTATTTTTTTTCCTATCCTTAAAAGCACAAGCATAGAGACCGGAGAAGCTCTCTACTAGGTGAATGATGAAGTTTAGCTGTCCAATCCTACAGGTCTTGAACCAGTGGATTCAGTGAGGTAAGATGAATTCTTTCACAAGGCAGAGAGCGGAATAGTATTGAGAGGCAGGGTACTTACTGCTATCCTTATCAGTCAGGTTAAGCCGGACGATAGGAGTGGCGTAAGTGGCTTGTCTAGCAATCCTATTCGTGTTGAGGGTTGTCTCAATTTTCTAGCCAACCTTCTTTTCAGGTTCATCATCAGAAAGTACGATGTGGTGGGAAATGTGAGTAAACCCAAAACACTCGTCGAGTCACAGAAGCACTAGTCACAACTATGACTGACTTTTTGGGTTTGACATCAACAGAGACTAACTGACATAACAAGAACTTTTTACGAGACTTTTAACAATTGACAGTACTTTTCCTTATAGATCGCTTTGGATACTCAGCTTTAACTTCACACACCTTAAATGAATTATATACAAATTGCTTTAAGACAAATAAAACTGATTTTTTTCAACAGATTTTGAGTTGAAAACTTTGATTTGTAGCATATCTATTATTTGATTTTTTTAATTCCTTATTACACTTTTTTTTTGATTTCTTTTTGTTCAACATTTATTACTTTTTAATTTTTTTTATATTTATATTTTTGAAATTCGTAATCTCAAAAATTAATCTAATTTGGCATAACCTTGATTTTTTTGAGTTTAATCTTATAGAATTGTACATGCGTTTTCTTTATACGCATACAATTTCTTGATTTGAATTTTAATTTTTTTTACATTTTTTAGCTTATCCTTTTATTTGGATTTTTTTCATTTTTGAATTTTTTTTTTTGAATCATTTTTGAATTTCTTTCCTGAATTATTTTTGATTTGTTTTCTGAATTATTTTTGAAGTTTTGATATCATTTCGGAATTTTTTTTTTGAACTCTTGATTTTTAAAAATTATTTTTGAATTTTTTTGAATTAGTTTTGAATCTTTCAATTTTTTTTGAAATTTTATCTGAATTTTTTTTGTGTCTGAATTCTGATTTTAAAATAACGCAAAAAAATAATAATAAATATTTAAAAGAAAGTTTCTTAACTAAGAGAAATGGAGAAACGTTCGACTGGTGCTATAAAAAAAGGCTCCTTATCGAAACGGGTAAGAGGCAAAGGCCGAATCACTCGACAGGCCACCAGATCTCACCAAAGTCCAACTCTTTCAGAAGAGGAACTAAACCAAAGCTTACTACCAAATCCGTTTGATGACCTACTTAGGGGTGATGGTAATGACCATGAAATAGGGTTAGAGATAGAAGGGGCTGGAGCAATACCCTTACCAATTTCAATGCCACTTGCTTCAAGTCAGGTTACGTTACCAACTATCTTGATTCCAACAGAAGTAGACGAGGAAGAATCTAGGGATACAGTAAACAGGTTAACGAGGGAACTTGAAAAAGAAAAGAAAAGATTAGAAGAACTAGGTAAAGATAGGCAAGAGAAGGGAGATTACGAAACCTCCATGGTTGGAGAAAACTTGAACAAGGCAATTGAGTGTGCGGTATCTCGTTCAATAAACGAGACCCACAGCAAAACTATATTGCTTCTTGCAGAGCAGACTAGAAGTTTGAAGGTGATGCAGAAGATGGTACAAATGGTAACAGGGAACATTAATCTTTTGAGTGAACGTGTAGGGATAGTAGAAAAATCCACCACCTATGCTTTCGATCGAAAGGATCAACGGGAGGAAGTCCTTCTGTCTGACCCTGAAATAAGTCCTCCAAGAATTCCTTCTCGGACAAAAGTCCAATCAAGTTGCCACCCTAGTGGATCATGTCATGAACCTGGAAAGCGTGTTGACATTTATAAATGGGCAATAAAGTTCGATGGCACTTCAAAAAGTATGACGGTGGAGAGTTTCATTTTTAGGATAGAAACTCTGCAAAAGAAGAATAACGTCTCCAACGAGCAAATTTTTGCGAATTTTCACCACCTAGTTACAGGTGCGGCGGAGCGTTGGTATTGGCAGTATCTCGAGGAGAATCAAGGAGATGAATATCTTAATTTTTATGATCTAAAAGCGGAACTACTTAGACAATTCCGAAATAGAAAGACTGATCATGAGATTCTCAGAGCTATGATGGATAGACGTCAACAACCCAATGAATCATTTGACGAATTTTATGAAGAGGTTAGGAGTTTAATGCTTCAAATGAAGAATAAACCAAGTGAGAGAGATTTAGTATCTTTAGTTAGGCAAAATATTAAAGACAAAGTAGCAACTCTCATCTTCGGTTGCAATATCAAGGATATAAGAGATCTTAGAGAGGAGTGTAGGCGCGCTGAAAAGCATTTAGAGACAAGAGACTGGAAATCAAGAAAACAAATAAACGAAATTGAAGATCGTGATTTATATCGTAGTAAAGTTACTACAGTAGATTCTGAGGACGAATGGGAGGATATTGTTGCTGCTGTCCAGTATAACCGGACAGACAAACAACAAACAAAAACTAGAACAGACAAAAGACAACCTACTTGCACGAATAACGAACGCGACAAAAGACAACTTACCTACACGAACAACGAACGTGACAAAAAGGACTTTACGAAAGACTCGACTCCAGCAACATGTCCATCGACATTTCATGCCCTAACATGTTTTAGTTGTGGTCAAGGGAATCTAGCTTTTAACTGCGCTTCCTGTCAGGGAAACCTGAAGGTCGGCAGTGTTCCTGGGTCCACTCAACCGACAAAGACAGTAATCCCAGGGAACCAGGACCTGGAAAAATAAAAATTTTGAAGAGGGATCTTAATACATGTGATGAGAAGTCGGGGACAACAGTAGTGCAATATAAATCTCTTCATCAGCGAATGCAAGAGTATACAGAAGCAAGGAAGAGAATTTTTAATGAAGAAATTAACTGTGATATAGGTATTAAGAGTAGAAATTTTAAGAAAATACGAAGGCTTAGGGATAAAATAGCAATTAAAAAGGGTAGAAAGCATAAAATAGAAGCGTCAGTATTAGCGGTCAATGATGACAACAGACCGTACGCAAAAGTGAAAATAGAAGGAGAAGAGTTCTTGGGGCTACTAGATAGTGGAGCCTCGATTAGTTGTATGGGTCGTGGTGCTTTAGATTTTGTTCACAGGCATTGTTTAAAAATGAGTACTATGAATGAAGATATACGTACTGCAGATGGTCAACACCAACAAATTAACGGGCGAATTTCTACCAAGGTATCTTGGGGTACCAACACTCAAGAGATGGAACTGTACGTGGTTCCAAGCTTACAGCAGCAGCTCTATTTAGGGGTAGACTTCTGGAAGAACTTTAGAGTTGCTCCAAATATAATCAGTTCTCTTGACATTCCATCCTCAACGGAACAGAATGAGTCTGATCCAATGCGACAGCTTACGCCAGCACAACATGAAGAGTTGGAGCGTGTTAAGCTTACGTTCCCTTCGTTCGCAGTTTTGGGATTGGGTAAGACCCATGTTGAAGAACATGTTATCGAAATGGAAGACGACACCATCCCCATAAAACAAAGGCATTACCCAATCTCACCTGTCGTTCAAAAGCTGATGTACGCTGAGCTTGATCGCATGTTGGAACTAGGTGTAATAGAGGAAAGCAACAGCGCTTACAGCTCTCCAGTTGTGCTGGTACGTAAGCCAGGCAAGAACAGGCTTTGCTTGGATTCACGGAAGGTGAACGCAGCAGTGGCGTGGCGTGAATAATTTTAAATGGGAACCCGTTATAAAATTTTGTCACCTGTAAAAATGAAAAAAAAATCTTAGAACCTTAAAAACAACATTTCTAGTAGGGATATGGTATCTACAAATGCATTCCACATTGACTTGGCAAAAAATGTGTAGCTATATTTTTTATACTTCAAGACATTAATATTTCAATCAACAATGAGCTTGAAACATAATAAAAAAGGACCTCCTTTTAGACACCACCCCCTTCGTCGGACATAACTGCGGCACCTTCCTAGGAATGTTCTATTAACTTTTCCTTGCAATCATATGTGTCAAGAATATTAAATATATGATGGACAACTCATCTGCATTAAGACTCGCCCTAACGTCAGAAAATACAAGATTATCTTTCTTGTGTTCCATTCTCTGACAAGAACCGAAAAATGGCACTCAGTTGTCCCCTATGACTCAAATCTGATGTTTTGTCGATCATAATCGACACGAACCGAGCTTCTATGATTTCTGTTTTAATTTCAGATTTAATAACAGCCGCGATACTATGTATCAAGTCATTTTGAATATCGTTGCCCTATAACACTACTCTAAATAGGATTCCATTAAAGTGTCATAGGTACTTATATGTTGATTTCCTTTACACATAAGAAATCAATTTCTGTGTGAAGATTTTGATCCCTCGCCAGATTTTGCGTTCCTTTACACCCAACAAAAATTTATTTTTCTGACAGGGATCAAAATCTTTAAATCCATATTTAAAGAGGGATTTAGATGTATACATGAAACACGCACACCAAACAAAAAATTTCGATCTGGGATCGAAATCCCAGGCGTGTAAGCGAAAAAAGGATAAAATATAAACTATACTTACTAAAATTATTTGGTTTCTCCGAAAGGTAATCTGTTAAACAGCAATTTACATTTATCAAAGACATTTCGAAGACAAAATCTAGAACTGCACTAAAATTAAGAAGCTAAATTATTTTATCACTATAGTGGGTAATAAAAGGAACTAAATCTTCACTTTAACATCTAACTTTTCACTATTTTTAATTAAGTTCAAAATGGCTTTTCAAAACACTAGATTTATTTGAAGTTATTGAACCTGTGCAACACAGCCTTTTATTGAATGCCAATTGAATCTAAATTTAAATTCCTATTAAAAAAAAGCAAATGCATTTTATTTGTTCAGAGTAGCGATATGCTAAATTTATACTGCTGACAAATTGCCATATATTCTACCATGATTTCTTTCATAATTCAAAATTATCACAGTAAATTTGCAAAAATATCAATGGTGCATTTTACATTAGCATGCAAATCAACATCAAATTCAAAATCAAGAATCAACAATACCCACATGCTATATTTATATTTACATATATGACATATTTTAAGGAAAAAAAAAAACAAATAAGTCGAAGAACACCGTCTTATTTCTTACACAAGGTTGAAAAAAGGCGAGCACCTGAACTGCTGCAATGTATTATTTTCCTACTGAAATGCAATGCTAATTGCTAAAGGGAGAATAGAATACAAATAATTCCAACTCCTACTGGTATACATCGAAAATTTTATAAGACGGAATGTAGCGTCTTATTTTTTGGATATAAAAGCGGATGTTGAACAAAGAGGATCCGAAACACAATGCTTGGGGAAGAAAGGGATATAAAACAAATAAATAAGACGGTGATTGAAAAGTTTACGTCGGAGAATTTTTGTGACTCTCTTGATTAGTGTTGGTTGTGGATTGTGGAATGTGTTTGGATAAAGTAAAGTATACGATACAAACGAGAGGCAGAAAGGATAACTTAAACTTATTCGATGTTTATTTGGTAGATTGTGTTATTTGTGGATTTTCTAAAAGGGAAGACGATAGGACTCGTGTTATATGGACACCACGCCACTGGAACGCAGCCACAAAAAAATTTGCGTACCCTCTCCCTCATATAGAAGGGATTTTAAGTCGCCTACGCGATACGCATTTCATATCGAGTATCGATTTAAAAGATGCTTTTTGGCAGATTCCTCTGGAGAGGAAATCAAGAGAGAAGACGGCTTTCACAGTCCCTGGACGGCCGTTGTATCAGTTCACGGTGATGCCGTTCGGATTGTGCAACGCCGCCCAGAGAATGTGTAAGCTGATGGACAAAGTCATTCCCGCTCGATTGAGAGAGAGTGTCTTTGTCTATTTAGATGACCTCTTGATTTGCTCTCCAGATTTTGAAACCCATATAAGTGTCCTTAAGGAGGTCTCGAGATGTTTGCGGGAGGCTGGGTTGACGATAAACGTGGATAAAAGCAAGTTTTGTTTCAAGGAGATCAAGTACTTAGGCTATTTCGTTGGTGATGGGTGTCTGAGAACTGACCCCGAAAAAGTATCTGCAGTGAAGGATTTTCCTGTACCGAAGACTCCTAAGCAGCTCCGTCGTTTCTTAGGGATGACGGGTTGGTATAGGCGCTTTATCCCAAATTTTGCGTCTATATCAGCCCCAATGACAGACTGTCTGAGGAAAGGGAAGAACTTTGAAATGACAAACGAAGCACTGACAGCGTTTGAGAACTTGAAGACGACCTTGGTCACGGCACCAATATTAACGAATCCGGACTTTACGAAACACTTCTACATACAATGCGACGCTTCAACTTCTGGCGTAGGGAGTGTTCTCTTCCAGATGGATGACGAAAATAACGAACGACCCATAGCATTCATGTCCCAAAAACTTAATCCCGCTCAACGGAATTATAGCGTAACGGAACTTGAATGCTATGCGGCCGTTCTGTCTGTTAAGAAGTTCCGGGCCTATATTGAAGGATTGCCTTTTACGATCATAACTGACCACGCGAGCCTTAAGTGGCTGATGACACAAAAGGACTTGAGTGGTCGGCTTGCTAGGTGGAGTTTTAAGTTGCAAGGCTTTGACTTCACCATAGAGCATCGAAAGGGAATTCTCAATGTGGTCCCGGATACTCTATCAAGAATGCATATGGAGGAGATTGTGACCGAAATGCCGGAAGTTGACTTTAACTCACCATACTTTTCATCAGAGGAGTATGTTGAGTTGAAGAAGACAATAAACGAAAACAAAGACAAACTACCCGACATTTGTATTTCGGACGGCTTCGTTTACAAACGAACAGACCGACGGACTGGAGACCCAATCCAAGATGACAGGGCCTGGAAACTCTGGGTACCGAGGGAGTTGTCTAGGAGGCTTTTGGTAACAGCCCATGATTCTTTCAACGCGGGTCATGGAGGAATACATAAAACTCTGGCAAAGCTTCGCCAGAGGTATTTCTGGCCGAATATGACCACTGACGTAAAAGATTATGTAGCTAGCTGTGATATATGTAAGTGCAATAAGCCAATGAACTCGATTTCAAGACCGCCCATGGGACAACAAATGATAACCGAACGACCTTTTCAAAGACTCTACATTGACTTTTTAGGACCCTACACACGAACGAAGAACGGACATACTCATATTTTTATAGTCTTAGACCATTTCAGCAAATTTGTTTTTCTTAAACCTATACGTAAAGCAACAGCAGCTGAGGTTGTGAAATATCTTGAAGAGAGTGTATTCCATACGTTTGGAGTACCCGAACACATCCATTCTGACAATGGAAAACAATTCATTTCCGAATTGTTTTCAAGCTTTTTAAACAAATATGGAGTGAACCATATACGAACTGCATTTTACTCGCCCCAAGCGAACGCTTCCGAGCGTGTAAATCGGTCAGTTTTAACAAAAATAAGGTCTTACATTAAAGGTGATCAACGTACTTGGGACTTACACGTGAGCAACACTGCATTTTCCCTTCGCAGCGTATTGCACGATGCAACTAAATTCGAGCCATACTATGCAGTTTTTGGATCGCATATGGTCCAAAACGGCGAAACGTATGAACTCCTCAGAAGACTCGATGTGATAAAAGAATCTGATTTTGAAATCACGAACAAATCCGATAAACAAGCCTTGTTGAGAAACAAAATATATGAAAATTTGAAGTTAGCACATCAAAAAGCTAAGAAAACGTATAATACGAGAAGCAGAGACGTGAGCTATAAAGTAGGGCAAATTGTTTACCGCAGGAACTTTAAGCAAAGTAATTTAAATGAAAGATATAACGCGAAACTAGGACCAAAGTTCTTAAAATCAATAGTTTTGAAAACAGTAGGGAATTCCCTCTATGAATTAGGTAATTTACGAGGCGATAAAGTTGGAGTGTATCATGCAAAAGATATCCACGCATAATAACTCACTCAGCTGCTGTTGCCTTACCAAAGATCTGTGATATAAATGTAGTCCTAAGTTAGTTTCCGATTATACTATTTATTTATAATTATTTATTTATTTATTACTTTATTTATTTCCTTGTTTGTTCGTTACAGAGATTTTATTTATTTACATAGAGATTTTATTTATTTTTATAGATTTTATAGTTTTATTTATTTATACAGATTTTTATGTTATTTATATAGAGTTTTATTTATTTATTTATTTTTGTTGTCCCAGATAAAGATTTATTTTATTTATTTATTATTTGACGCGCTTAGTTATTAGTAGCAAAGTTATTTATTAATAATATTTTATCATAAGAGAATCAAAGACTGACCAGAATGACATTCTTGTACCAGAATACATTGAAAACCTGACTTTGTACCTACCTATTTACCAGTTGACTCACCTGAGTAAGAACTTTAACAATAAAGCTAACCACGCAAACATTAGTCAAATTAGCCCGGACCTATAACGAAATGACTCAGGGAGTGGGACGTGCCACACGTCGTCACGAACGGCTTTTGTTTCAAATTTATAAGGAACTCATCTCAAATCGAATTATCGGCTTCTTTTTTTTTACGAGGTCAATTTCGTCGCGACCACTCCAAAATCGCCGTCGAGCTTGTGACGTAGCCGATTAAAAGAAAAGGCAACATCCTTCAATACACTCTATAGTACGAGTATCTTAAAGTACTACCATAACAATCCTCAAATTTGGATTGCAATTCAGATTCACAACACACAAACAAACACAAAACACAAAAAAAAAGAAAAAAACAAAATTTAAATACCGGAGGTATCATATAAAAAGAATGCACTTTATTCTTTATGCTGATAATATAAATTTTAATTGCACTAATCGTAATCAGCATCACTACACATCGCTGCACTTCTCATTTACATAGGTGTCCTCAGTGGCCGCTGAAGTGAACTAAATAATATGCACATACCATACATACCTAAAAGAAAAGGAAAATTTTAATGATATCGATCTTCCACTAAAGAATGGTTCTGGAACTACCCCAAAACAGGTGTTCTATGAAACAATCTTTAGTGAAAACACAAATACTTATCTTTTTATGTCCTTAGGCTAAGTCTGTCAATGAAGTGTAGGAGATGAAAGATAGAACTAAAAAACATAAAAGAACAGAAAAATCACGATCATAAGATCTTATAGGTAAAAATCTAATTATATAACACTTACTAGCATCCTGTTGTTCGAGGTTTATTTTTCGTTTTTTTTTTTCTTTGGTGTTTTAGGTCTTGTCCTCTTTTTCTTTTTTAATTTTTGTATGTAGGTTTAATTGTTTTGGAGATCGCGTGTAGGGAAATGTTTACTTATGAAATATAAATAATTCAAAGTGACAACTGAAAACTGACATTTAGTGAAAGTGCAGAAAATGTCATTAGTAATAGTTTAGAAAACTCAACACTTAAAGGAAATTGGGAGCTTTCAACTTGTGCTTTTTTTAGTGATCAGTTGAGTTTAAATTTGGTACAAGCTTTATTAATTTTAAGGAAAAGTGCAATATTTTTAGTTTTAAGATATTATAAGTAGGAATTATTTTGAAATAGACGACTTAAATAGTATCATAGAGTCAATTATTGGTGTTAATTGAGGTAATTTATCCCTTCGTCAATTTTGTTGCCGCAACAAAATTCGTAAGCCTTTCTCCGAAAACCCATACATATACATGATAAGTTACAAGACTAATACGAAGAAATACAGATTTGATTAGGCATATGTTAGTGATTGGGGAATACAATTTAGCTTTCTAATCTGCAGAGATTTGATTACGTAAGAAGAGAGAATTGAAATATAGGCCAGAGGGTAACGACCGACAAAAAGACGAAAAGAATTGCATTCGATCTGTAGAAAGCAAAAGCACAGTAGAGTTGCCGGTTTTTTTTGAAGACCGCTAAAGTAAAAAATTTAACTTGTATCGCCATATACTGATTTATCTAGAAAATTCAGAGAAGCGATATAAATATTTTACTGGAGAATAAGGCATAGTTGATAAAGGTGAGAAAGATGGAATACTATAAAATTGGCGATAATTTTCATGCAAAATTATATAGGTATTAAGGGATAAAAATTCAAATTGGGAATTCTTTTGAGAAACCAAACGAGATAGTGTGAAGTGATACAGAGGAGGCATCGGCGTGGAGAAAGCTAAACTCAGTATACTACAATAGCAGAGGTAGGAATCTTTGAAGTATTTTAAAGTGTTCAAAGTAAACTTAAAATACTTTTGCTTCCCAGGTTTAGGTCAGAGGGCAGAAAATCCTGCCGTCAGGGCACCTTCATGTATATATATACATATATATATATATATATGTATATGCATATATAAATATATGCTTACGTATATATTTTCCGCTCATTGAAGGAGCCTACATATGATCGTCAGAGACAATCGATCTAGGCCTCTGCTAATCATTTTGGTCGAGAATAAATGAATTTGATGGAAGAGGGTGGATAATTATTCATCAAGATACCCTTGTTAAAGAGCTGAGGTTAAAACCAGAAAAACTGGAATTGGTGAACTGGTGGCCTGCGGCGTATGAAATCTATGCCGTTCAAAAATCGCGCTTTAAGGCCAACAAACTTGTCGTATGAGGCTGCAGTTTAAAAGTTTTTTTTTGTCCCTTCTGGATCTAAATTTAACATTCATTTTGATCAATTTTTAGAATTTTAAGAATTTTTTTTTACTTTGGTATTCATTTTTTTTTTGATTAAGTTATTGGTTTTTCTTTAATTTTGTATTGAAATCTGCGATATTTGACTTTTAAAGATAAAACTGGAAATTGGAAGTGATTAGTGAAAAGTGTGTAGTGTATGATCAACATATAGTATATATGAACAAAGCTTGAAGATTTGATCGTAAATAGCTATCCAGAGAGTACCTGAGAATACTGCCGGCAGAACATCGAAGGACATCAAAGGAAAGAGTAAAGTAAGGATATTCTTTGAAGTAGTAAGTCTATTAATAATAATAAAACAAATTAATAAACTATATTTTGATACATAATATACCACACATGATTATATATGTATATACATATACATATAATTATTTGAGCTGATATACATATCAATTTCCTGTTTTTTTTTATTATATGATTCGTCTTTGAAAATTTAAACCTTTCATAAGAGACATCGGAGAAACAGAAAAAAAAAAAAAACAATAACTTTAAAGTTAAAATTTTTTTTTTGAACAAATAAGTCCTGAATTATATTTTTGTGATAATTGTTGATAATTCTTAACTAGAATCAATTTTGGGGAAATAAAGATTAATGTATAGAGTTCAAATTGAAATTATCTTTTGATATAGTGGAATAGATATCGATATGGAGTTCTAAATCCAAATTAAGGTGTGTGGAGGGTCGGCTGAGCCGGCGATCGGGCGGAAAGAATGACGAGGACGAGAACTAACGATAAGACAGACAAGTACGTGATTTCAGATAGTGACATTTTTATTTTGAGTTCACTTGTGAATATGAATAAAATGACTTGTTTATACGCACTTACTTTCAGACATACGAGTACATTAAATCTGACATACAAACTTACCTGTACATACATACTTACTTACATAACAACTTACTTACGTACTTAAAGACATACTTACCTATACTTTTTTTGTACTTTGCGTACAATGACATAGGTTGTGACTAGTTTTGTTTTTATTTTGGATTAGGGGTTATCTCCGAGATGCTGGCCAGGAGATAACTAAGGTTGTGTCATCCGACGCAAGGGTGGGCAGGCCAAACTATTACCAAAACATCTGGTAAATAAACCTTCTGCAGACTCGGCGAACCATTGTGTCTGAGAGACAGTGGGGTTAATTTTGGTTTTGGGTGAAACAAAAAGTTTAGTTGTAGGTTTAGGATTTTTAGTTCTAGGCTTAGTTATAGGGTCGTTTATATACATATATATCTTCTTTATATATATATATATACTATATATACATATATAGAATTTAGAAATTAGGGTTTTTAATTTTTTTTTTTAGTTTTAGGTTTTTTTAGTTTTAGTAAAAATAAAACTTCTTTTCACCTAAGACTGGAATAACGCGTCATCCTCTCTCAGATACAGTGGCATAGGTAACTATGTTTGTGCGATTTCCTTTTTCTGCATTCCTATTTTTTTTTTGTATCCTATCCAATCTTCCCATCCTTTCCCTATATAAAAGGCACGATAAATTTTGTTTGCTGAGAGGGAAGTGTTTGAAAAGGGCAAAAACCACCCCAACCCGTCGAGCTGAGCCGTGCAATAAGCAAGCGTGCCTTTGCTCTTTTCAGCACCGAAGATGCCTCCGTGGCTTACCCTAGACTCGCAACACACATCTTATAAAATTGGCAAGTGCACTTCGATTCCTTGGAAGTGGTAGTTACAAAAACTGTTTGGGGGACGATTTCGATTTGGGGTTTTCCCAGCGAGCTGTTTCAATCGGTTTTGGAGAGGTTATTACATTGCTTGAAGCAAAACTCTCTGTCCGATTTAGATCAATACCCAAATGTCAGAAGCAGAAAAACAAGTGGGAAGAAACTATTTTTATAGAAAATCCAGGGCCCGTATCGCGTAAGAGCAAAGTGATCACTAAATTAATTGATTGTCGTTTTGACAATCGCTTTCTGTATTTCTTTATTGATATGATAGAGACAGCTATAATCAAAATGACAATCAAAAAATTGATAATCAACTATCACCTTAGCCGATTCCGGGCCAGATTACCTAGCATAGTAAGATGTGCGGATGCGGATGGCCACCTTGAGATAATTGCTCCAAACGAGCTTCAACAACAATATTTAAATCGGATGGGCTTTAATAGCTTGAATACAATGATAGTAGGATTAGTAGTTTTTGTTTATTTCACATTACAATTTTGCCTTTCTTTTAGGCTTGGGATTATAACATGAATATTCGGTATATTGATACCAGATCCAGATATCCCGATTCCACTCATGATTCTTTTGTATGGAATTCCAGTGAACTGAAAGAAATTTTAGAAAGATGTTGGTAAAATTGGGAGAGATAAATTTACCTTGGTATATTTTTTTAAAAGCGTGATTAAGAATCACACTCAAATAAAAATAATTTTGTATATGTATATAGATTCCGGTTATTCCTGCAGCCGTATTTGCTTACTCCATTGAGAAACGCAGACTCGTTGTCGAGGAAATCAATGTCCAATAATTTACATTCGAAGGCAAGAAATAATATAGAAAGAACTATAGGGATTCTTAAAAGCAGGTTCAGATCAATCTTATCTAAATGAAAGGAAGTTGCATTACACCCCAGTTAAAGCAACACAAATTGTAAATGCTAGTGCATTGCATAACATAAGTCGCAAGTACAACATAGTTGATCCAGAGAGAATAGAAGAAGAAGACGCCGATTTTTGTCCATATTTTCTTTTCTGAGTTCTTTCGCACTCATAATATTTATTTGCTTCTTTTCAATTTCATACTGTTTTCTATCTAGTATATCTAGCAATTCAGATATGTATATGTTTTTCAATTGATTTGGCCACTTCAAACAAATTTCCCTGGGTGTCAGTCTGCTCCTTTAGCATCATAAGGCGCTCGCCTTCCCTTGCATCTAAATTATTCACATTTGATCCGTGATCATGTTCACTTTCCATTGCTTTAGTATTTTGATGGAAAAAAAAACCTAGGAGGTCATTCCGTAAAACGATTATCGTCGGACGATATCGTTTTGACGATATCTTCAAAACGACATCGTTTGCACGATAGCTAAATATGTAGGTATCGTCTGTCATTAATTTCCATTACTACCTATTTAATCAAACTGAAGTCAAAATGTTTCGTCGCAATTTAGTTTTAGTGAAAATGAGTTTTAGTGAAAATGAAAATTCAAAAAAAAAAAAAAACAATTAATACGGTTACGAAGACAGTTAAGAGATGAATCAGACCAATACATAAATATGTACATAAGTAATCTTTCTTACTAATTGTTGTAAAATAATTTAAACCATTATAATTTTGTTCAACGTTTTCGAATTTCTGATACTTCAAACAATAAACTTGCCGGATGGTTGTCGTTCTATGTTATACCATCAATATTAAGATTTGCTGTAACTATTGAGACTTTGGGTGGCGGAGGGTACCAATGGTTGACAGGCAATGATTTTGGACTCAAGTTATCGAACAAGCATTGTCTTTCATGGATTTCATTTTGACATTTCAGTCACAGTATAAGAGTATCTGAAATTAACTGAACGATCTTATACCGAAAACGATTGACGAGACGATAGTGATAAAGTTACGTGAAGCAAAATATTGACGTATCGTTAATGATAATCGTTTTGACGATTATCGTTTTGAAAGTTACGGAATGACCCACCTGATCACCATTGTTTAAAATTTTTTTCTCCAAAATTTCATTAATATGGTCCTGAACATCCGGTATGTTCCCCGATGTCAAATTGGCTGTTTGAAGCGGAGCCGTAGTGATTATACCGAAGCATTTACCATTGGGATTTATTGCCTGACTTAGAATGAGGGGTTATCTACAGCCTGTAGTAAATGTGACAAGGAAATTTCGCCAGTTGCTCTGATATTTTTTTTGTTCCCTCTTTTTCTTTAGCTTCAATTTGTAGTCCAACCAAACCTATATATAAGACTATTTTAAAAACATGAAAACAAAATTATTAACCAACCTTGTGTCAATTTTTTCCCTCACGAGTTGGAGGGCCAAGAGAGTTGGCACAGCGAACTGCTGCCAACATGCCTTTTGGTTGCTTTTTAAGGAACCAAGCTTCCGAAGCCTTTGGTAATTTGCGGATTTTTTTCCATCAATTCCACCAGTTTAGCAAACTGATGCATATTCGTACTTCGAAAATAAATCCATACATTAGTTTAAGCAAAAATTCATGATAAATTACACTAGTTTACATAAAAAAAGTACCTCCAAAAAAAAGTATTTCCTAGATTAATTTTGACTTTCTGAACAAGAAAATTGGACTCATTTATTTTTCCAAAGAAGCGTTTTCGAGATATGACCAAAAAACGTGTTTTTCTGCTCCTTTTCCATGTATAAGCCTAATTCTCAATAACGGTCAAACTTATTAACCTTTATGTTTTTAAACAGATATTTTGTTTGTCTTTCCAAAAGTATACGATTTGTGTAAATCGGCTCAACAATCACCAAGAAAAAGCCGTTCAATAGGTCACCCTGGGGTCGCCCTAAATCGTTTTTTGAAAAACCTGAAGTCACCATCGTGAGTAAATTTTGTGTTTTTTTAGACCTAGGGTCGCCCTGAGCTCGCCCTGAAGTAGATCTAAGTATTTTGCTGGGGCGAGTTCATGTTATTGTTTAAGTTTACAATTAAATGTTTGTTTTACTCATCATCCTCATCAGATGAAACACTCAGCAACAACGCAAAATTGTGTTGGTTCATTTTTAAAACTAATTTATAATCACCCCTATCACAGAGTCCCTTGTAACAAATCCCCGAAAATTTTGTTACGCTACGAATACGAATAAATTTACATCATAGGCCCCGAACGGAATCAAAAAACATTTTCCGAATTTCGGAGTTTCAAAATAGTTGATTTGTGTCAAAATGTGAAAAAAGTAAATAAATTTTCGTTGTTCATCTTTTGATTTGATTTTAATTTTGTTGGTCGTTAAAAATAAATACCATTGCCGTTGCAATCTTTGTAATAAATGTAGAAAATACGCCAAGAAGACAACACTAAAAATGAGATTCATTACGGAAGGATACCAATATTTACTTTATTTGCCCTTCAAAAAATAAAAATATAAACAAATTCACATGAAAACAATAATAAAAATTGTTTTTATATATTTTATTTACATGTCCTTTATCTTCGTTCGCTTAATTATAATTGTGTTTCGTTTTAAGTTGAGCTCCGATCAAAATATCTGTTCGTATAGAAAAAACTGCCCAACTTCCTATTCATTCGGGGCTAGTGATACCATTATTCACGAACTCCGAATTTCGTAGAAGTTTTTTTTAGTACGACGACGGGAGCGATAATACCTTTTTTCGGGGTTCGTACTACGAATCTATTACGACGGGGCCTGTGATAAGGCTGAATAAATTTAAAGTTTTATCAGAGCACAGAATGATTTTGCCTTGCTTTTAGTTGTCAACAAAACAGTTGACAGCCCTTGGGTGTTTTTTGAAAACCGAAAACCCCAGTTTTTGTTAATAAACTCTGAGGGTTGTCAAGAAAACCTGGGTCAACCCTGAGTAAAGTTGAGCGAACGAACCTAATGTTTTAAAAAACACAATTTTTCGCCATTTTTAGAAAATCTCTTGTTTTAAGTCATTCCGTAAGAATAGACAAAAACATATTTAAAATACTTTTAAGATCTCAGGTGGAAGATGTTGTTTTTTCAAAGCTAAAACGCACAAGATCAATGAAATCGAATAATAAATGTGGAACACTTCTTCTTTTATGTGGCGTTGAATCTTCTTCTTCGCGGAGCTGCATCCAGCCGTAGTCACTCATCATCCCTTGGTCCCAAAAGCCCTCATACCTCTTTTCCATGATTCCAAGGTCCTGGTGGAATCTTTGTTTTTGAAACACTTATCTGCTAAATACTCACCAATAGCATGGAATGAATAGCATCATTTTTTCGATCAATTGACGATAGTTTGGACTTCTGTGGTTTCCGAAAAAACCATGAACTACGTCTGGAAAAGCATTCCATGCTCTTTTCTCGTATTTTTTTCTAGACAATTAAAAAATCCGGTGTCACTAAACAATTTTTTTATCTGTGGACCAACGAATATACCCGCCTTAATTTTTTCGGTTGACAGATTGGAAAACTTTGTTTTCATATAATGTACATACATATGTATATGTCAGCAGAACTTAAGTTCTGCTGATCCTGAACTGGAGTTTAAATTTGAAGTTCAACTCGTCCGGTTTCACAGTCTTATCTATCTGAACTTCAGTTCATTGAACGGTGGTTTAAGTAAATTGTTTTCTCTGAATCAAAGAAAAAACAATCAAGGAAAGTTTGCTTTGTTTCAGTTGTGACCTGTGACAGGAAAACAAATTTCAAAATGAAAAGAAATTCTATTTTCAAATGTTTGAAGGAGTTGTCAACCTGAATAGTGTCGTTTAACTCAAACTACAGAATAAACTCTGTTCTAGTACTATGAAACCAAATTTATTGTTCAACTGAAGTCTAAACCAAAAGTGGGGTTTAAACTTCCACTGTGAAACTAGGGGTAAGGCTTTTACAAAATTTTTCATAATGCCGAGTTTTATGTGCAATGGTGAAAGTAATACATTGGGGCCAGTGGCGGATTTACATATTTCCCAAGTATAGGCTGTTGAATTTTTGCCGCCCTTACCTCTACAATTGAAGGGTTGTAAGTCTAAAGGGTCTAAGTGCCATTTTTCCTTCCCGTGAATTTGACCTTGACGCGGTGGGAAGGCTTACGTCCTGTTTCCCCAGCAATCCAGCTGCGGTAGCAGAGACAACAAACAAAATTCAAAAACCCAATTATGAACCATGAATAAAGCTAATGAAAAAGATAAAATTCGAACGGGGATATACGTTCAAATGTCGGCAGGAGTCGCGACTGCCGGCACGGGCTTGGCCTCTAACGAGGATAAGTCGCCAGCGACTACAATAGCTTTACAAGGCGAAGCGGCTATCAAGCCTGACACAGTTTGCGGAACAACTGTTAAGACAGGGTCCGTGGGCTGTAGCGGGACTGATAAGCTACGCTCCGTTGGTAGTACTACCAACAAACCCAAACCCCACTTCAGTGGTAAGGCACCCTTGAGAAAAGGGTCTGCTGCAACCACTACGGCCAGGGACAGTACGTCCAGTAAGCCCCACTTCAGTGGTAAGGCGCCCTTGAGAAAAGGGTCTGCTGTAACCACTATGGTCAGTGGTAGTACTACCAATAAACCTCATTTCAGTGGTAAGGCGCCCTTGAAAAAAGGGTCTGCTATAACCACTACGAGACATCCCCTATCGCAAAGCGTTCGCGAATTGCGGAATGCTAAGAGGATCATCAAAAGACTAGGTGATAAACTAGAAACTAATGGTGACTCTAAGCAGGAAGCATCGCTAGCATGGGCAAAAAGCGTCATTGCTAGACAGCAAGATGCTGAGACCAGCGGTGACTCCACGTCAAAGCGACAAAGGTCCATTGAGGGAACCACTTCGGAACCCAAGCGCCCGAAAGTGCAGAAGACCAGCACGGTATCAACTGCGTTAAGGAAGGATGATCTTTCTTTTAGCGATGCGCTAAAATCCAATATAATAGTTGCAGTCATCGACAGAAGCGATATCGATGGCAAGATCTCAGTAGATCGCTGGGCAGTGGTAACAAGAGAGCTCTCGGTACGCTACCTGGACATCATGAAAGCCAATCCAGGACCACCCCCAGTTATTAGAGATAACGGCTGGCACCGAGGCCAAGTAAAGCTTATCTCTTGTGGAGATCAGAGATCTTGCGATCTATATAAGCTTGCTGTCAGCAAGTTAGGTGAGATCTGGACAGGCGCGAAGCTTGAGGTTGTTGCTAGAGAGCAAATCCCTACAAGGCCAAGGGCTCGCACCTGGATTCCAGAGGAACCTTCTCGACCGGATACAATCCTTAAAATCATACAAAGCAGTAATCCAGACCTGCCCACTCACAACTGGAAAGTTGCGAAAGTGGAGGAACCAAAGGGCGCTTCAAGATCTGCAATTATTGTAGTGAATAAAGAGTCCTTGGCTCCTCTACTGGCAACCAAAGGTGTGATTGGGTATGGATTTTCTTCGATTACTTTGAAAGTATATAAAAAAGACGAGGGTAACACCGTTCCTCCACAACAAATAGGTACTTCCACAGTCGAAGAATCTGCGGTAGACATCGACCCAGCAATGGAAATTGATGCTCCCAGCAGCTCTGAGACTGAAGTGAAGACCACAAACATCGCCGAAAAGGCTCCAGAAAATGTCGACAGTCTCTCCGAGAAGGAAGCTGAAGACTCCGTGAGGAAGGTCCATCTGAGTGAAGACGAACCCATTGGCTCGGACTCTGAAGCCGAGCTACTGGATTCGTCCTCTGAATCGGAAGACCTGAATCTAACCATGTTGGGGGTTGGTCTGGATGAGTGTAGCCAAAATGCTGCAACTACTTCAGATTAACCTTCAACATTCCATCAAGGCTTCGGCCTCACTTCTTCTCCGTCTGATGTATATTTACTCCCTGATTTCAGCGATCGAGATATAACCGCCGCCAGAATGCACACCAATAATGGAACGTACTGGATAGTGTCGGCATATCTTGGCCACGACAACCCTGGCCCTCCTGGCGATACGCTCAAGAGGATCATCGCTGAGGCGAAAAGGCAAAATATCAGCCTCCTTATTGGGTGTGATGCTAATGCCCATCACACTGTTTGGGGAAGTACGAACATAAACGATAGAGGTGAGTCTCTTTTTGATTATATTCTTAGTACTAACCTTGTAGTCAGTAACATCGGTAATGAACCTACCTTTGTTACCAGAAACCGACAAGAAGTGCTAGACATCACTCTTGTCTCTGACACTATATATCAAATGATAACGAATTGGAAAGTATCAGAGGAACACTCATTCTCAGACCATAGATACATTCAATTCAGTTTAAATGATGTACCCACCACACGGCCAGTTTTTCGTAATTATAGGAAAACAAACTGGCAAACGTATAGAGATATACTGGAAAGATCGCTTACAGCCGAATCTCTAGATATCCCCTCCAACACCTCAGATCTAGATAACAAAGTCAAGGATCTGACACTAATCCTGAACAATGCAATGAATATTTCTTGTCCTCTTCTTCAAGTTAGAGGAAAAAAGAAACCTTATTGGTGGAATTCGGGATTAGAACCGCTCAGGAAAAGTTGCAGAAAACTCTTCAATCGAGCTAAATACACAAAAGAATCCTCAGATTGGGACTTATATAAAGAATCCTTAAAGATTTATAAGAAACAATTGAGGACAAGCAAAAGATCTTCATGGCGGAACTTCTGTAATAAAATAGAAGATACTTCTGAAGCATCCAGATTGAGAAAAATCCTCTCAACAAATCCAGTCATGCCAAGCTCTTTGAAAATGTCAAATGGCTCCTGGACAAATTCATGTGAAGAATCACTCAATTTGCTACTTGACACTCACTTCCCAGGTAGCTCGCAAAACATTTGCAACATTAACTCATTAGAGTCAAATAACAAAGGTATAAAGATCCGAGGGTTAATAACAAGGGACAAACTAAAATGGGCAATTAACAGCTTCGATCCATATAAATCGGCAGGACCAGACGGCATAATACCAGCCGAACTGCAAGTTGCTTTAGACATTATCTTACCCACATTAGAGATAATAATGAACAGTTGTCTAAACCTGGTTCATATTCCCCGTATATGGAGAGAAGTCAAAGTAGTCTTTATACCCAAAGCTGGTAAATGCTCCCACGTTACGCCCAAGGACCTAAGACCTATCAGTCTATCGTCATTTCTTCTCAAGACACTGGAACGATTGATTGACATTCATCTGCGTAGTGCTATAAAACCAAACCTTTTTTCTACAGCACAACACGCTTACTGCAAGGGAAAATCAGTAGAAACTGCGCTACACACCTTGGTACGCGCAATCGAATACTCCCTAGATCACAAAGAATACACTCTAGTTGCATTCCTAGATATAGAAGGCGCCTTCAACAATGTCGACAGCGCCGCAATAGCGAAGACACTGCAGAATCTCAATGTGGATAGCTCACTTGGTAACCTCATAAATTTCATGCTGAAAAGCAGAATTATAAATGCGGAACTAGGTAGCTTTACTACAAGAAGGTCAGTCAGTAGAGGAACCCCACAAGGTGGAGTCCTATCCCCACTTCTATGGAACATGGTAGTTAATGATCTGCTAATAGACCTAGAAGAAGAGGGATTCAAAGTGATTGCATACGCTGACGATATTGCCATTGCCGTATCAGGAAAGCACCCTCAAGTTTTAACAGAACTTATACAAACCGCTCTCAACAAGCTACTAAAATGGACAGATCGATGTGGCTTAGGTGTTAACTCCCACAAGACTGAACTAGTCCTTTTCACAAGGAAATACAAAATTCCTCAACTAGACCCTCCATCGATTAAAGGTGTTCCACTCACTTTCTCAGATCAAGCTAAATACCTGGGTCTTATTTTAGACAAAAAGTTAAGTTGGAAACCTAATATACAGGAAAGAGTAAGGAAAGCCACGGTAGCTCTCTTTTCTTGTAAAAAAGCCGTAGGGAACAAGTGGGGCTTGTCTCCACAAATTACTCACTGGCTATACACTGCGGTCATCAGACCGATACTTACTTACGGGGTGACTGTATGGTGGACGGCCTTAGATAAAGCGATTAATCGCGATAAACTAAGCAGAGTTCAACGTTCAGCGTGCATGTGCATCAGCGGAGCTCTCCGCTCGACACCTTCCGCTGCACTAGACATACTACTCAACCTGACACCCCTAGATATTTACAGCAAACAAATGGCCGCGAGCACAGCCATACGTCTCAAAGCCATCTCTCAATGGACCAATAACTCTATTGGCCATACCACCATTCTGAATTTATTCGGAACTCTACCAAGTCACTCTGACTACATCACTCCCTCTTTGGTCTTCGATAAAAACTTTGAAGTCACCATTCCCTCAAGGTCAGCTTGGGAGGAAGGGACTTTGGCAGATAACAAATCAGTAAACTTTTTTACAGATGGATCGAAGACTGAAAACGGAGTGGGTGGTGGAGTGTACTCAGATGGACTAAATCTTAGTCTCTCCTTCCGCCTACCAAACCATTGTAGCGTATTCCAAGCGGAAATTCTGGCGATAAAGGAAGTATTGTCCTGGCTTAAAGAAAACGTGATATCTAACACGGATATCCGTATCTTCTCAGACAGTCAGGCTGCTTTGAAATCCCTAGCATCAGTCTCTGTAAACTCCATTACAGCCCAAGACTGTCGTTCGTCTCTAATGGAGATGGCCAAACAGTTTAACATTCACCTATTCTGGGTGCCGGGTCACAGGGACATTCCGGGGAATTGTAAAGCCGACGAACTCGCCAGAATTGGAACGGAAATGCCTATCTTACCCGAAAAGGCAAATATAGGTATGCCCATAGCTACAAGTAAACTTATGCTGAAACGAATCGCTCTGGAACAATCGAATACAAGATGGCTTAATACTACCACTTGTATGGCGACCAAACGGATCTGGCCTAAACTGGATCTGAAACGGTCAAAATGTCTATTGTCCCTCAGTAGATCTCAGATCAGCTCCGTCATAGGTGTCATAACTGGACACTGTCTCATAGGTAGACACGCCGCACGTCTCGGTGTGCTATCAAACGATTTCTGCAGGAGTTGCATGGACGAAGAGGAAGAGGAGACAATCCCACACCTTCTTTGTACATGCCCTGCTCTCTCTTACAGACGCAAACTTCATCTAGGAGAACATTTCTATAATGAACCAAGCGATCTCATAGACAAAGACATTAAAAGTCTCCTTCGCTTCATCAGAAGCTCCAAATGGTTTTAACTAATAGGAAACCTTCTTATTTTTGTTCCCTATTAGATCGTGGTATCACAATGGACCTCCAATGGTCTAAGTGTGTCAGACGCTTTAATGACGGCCACTTTAACCTAACCTAACCTAAGTGCCATTTTTATAATTTAGAGATAATCGAGAAAAACAAAATAAAAAGCCCTTTGGCACTTAGGCTCTGCCACAACTTTATTTGTGTGTGTGTACAATTTTAAAAGAAATAGGCACATGAATCCATTTTGATATTATAAGGCTTGGCACTTAGATTGTATTTTGATAAAAATATTGATTTTTGATTTTTTGTCACTTAGACCCTTTAGACTTACAACCCTTCAATTGTGAATTGTCAGTTCCTAGATTATCTTTACAATCCAACAATTCGGTTCAAATTGTACAAGAAATAGTTTTTGAGTTTATTTTTGAGGTAATCAAAGTTCAATGATGTACGACTAATAAGGAGGGGTATGCCACTCACACAATAATGTACATTCGGTAAACGTAGTTAAATAATCTTTATTGCGCTTACAAACAGTTAAAAATAATAATTTCAATTAACTTATCAAAGTTTCTTACAATACCTTTTTGCGCGATTTTGTGTTGGCAAAATCATCGATAATGTCGTCGTAAGGCTGAAAACACACCGGATAAAGCAAAACGTTTTTGATTCGATAGTCAAAAAAACATTTTTTATTTGAACACACACCAAGCAAAACAGAATAATACAAAACAAAACGTTTTGTTTTTTTGTTTCGTTTGGTGTGCGTTGAAATGAAACAAAATATGAACTATCGTAAAAGCTTAACTCCGGCTGAAAAATTATAACTCTACGGCAAGTAAACACAAATAACAATTTTGTGTTTACAAAATAGACATTATGTGTTTATTTATAAGAAAAGAGAAAAGCTTTTCATCTTTCCCATCTTCAAAAATGTCATAGTAGGAAGTAGCAATCCACAGCTTATCAATAGTAAGTTTATATTCCTTATTTTTATAACTATACTCGTAGATAGGACTTTTTGCCTCAATTAAAAAAATCAATTTTTCTCCATCTACGTCCATATTTATTTAAAAATTTGCGCACAGAGTAAACGTATGTAGAAGCAAATAAATCTGTGCTGTGAAGTGCAACGAAAAAAGAAAATAAAAAGAACGGAATCAAAATTTCGTTTTGCAAAACACAATAGGTCAGCTATCGGCAACGAAACATGTTTTTCTGTTTTGCTTTTGTTTTTATGTTTTGTTTCATTTGGTGTGCGTTGCGCCATAAGAAAGTATGCAATTACCGTCAATGACCCTTGTTCGAAACAGTTTTGTTGCATTCGGTGTGTGTTGCTCGTATACAATAGCATGTATTTTCGACAACCACCACCGAAACACTTCAAAACAAAAACGTGTGTTTTCTTTCGTTTTCTTTGGTGTGTTTAGTCTCATAAGAAACAATGTTCTCTTGTTTCACGAAACAAAAAAACACGTTTTGCTTTATCCGGTGTGTTTTCAGCCTAAGTGATCTTGTTTATTAATTCTGACTCTATACACAAAAGAGCTAAAGCCTTAATTTTTCTTGAATTTAAGGCCGATCTCAGATAATTTTTTACTTTTTTTAGATAAGAAAAGCTTCTCTCACTCGAACAATTTGTCGCTGGATTACATTATACCCTACGAAGAGCTATGTCCAAGTTAGGATAAACGTTTTGCAAATTCTGTTTTCGCAGAAACGAAGATAGAATTTCCAAGGATTCAGAATTTGGTTTCAGCTTTTCAAGATCTATCCTCCATTCGTTCGGAAAAAAACGATTCGAGGAATCGAAGGAAGCCAAACCTTTGCAAGGAAGATACTGAGGATCTTCACTGGACTTTACTTCGACCGTCATCGACAAAAACACTACAGGAACAAGCTTTTCTACACAGAAGCGAATTTAATCGCACTGGACAAATTAATATCTAGTTCATTCAACGAAGAAACTAATGGGGAACATCATCGATCACCCGAATCAGCTTATGAGAAGGATGACCACAGAACAACGCCATGCCGAACCGAGGTACCTCAGTGTGATGGAAACTGAATGACAACTTAATCATGGACAACGAGGAAGTAGTGTCGTTCTACGCTGACATTGGATCAGCCTACCACAGCGGCTAAAACGCCATCCCTGCCCATAACCCAAAAAAATCACCACTGATAACCGGGAATGAACACCCTGAGGGCCTGAGGAAAATACAGTCAACCGACTTCTTAAATTTTATTTTTTTCGTCATGTAAATTTTATATAAAAATAATTAAACTTAGGTCACTGTTATGGTTAGGGCCCCTATGAGCCAACAAGTGTAAATTTTTTTTATACATATGTATGTAGTAATGTAGTATTTTATTAGTTGTAAGCCAAATTGTAAATAGTATGTTCGGGTGATTCTACAAACGATGGAATTTTCGGCGGCCCCAGAAATATTTTGAAATCCGTTCAATTATTTAATCTGATTTTTTTTTATAAAATTAAATCTGACTGATATCTACCTGGCCTAACAATATTATTAGGGTGACCTTATTTTATATTGCTCAAAAAATTCTTCAAAGTGTCTGATTCTCAGTCCCCTGACGTGTCCCCAGTGCGTTTTCGCAAAGAAAAATTATTACCGTTCTCTTATTTCAGGTCTCATACTAAAATGAATCCCACCGAAGTTACGCCAAATAATACATCTTTGCTACGAAAAAGATAAATAATTTTTAGTAATTGATTTTATTACAAAAAAACTTAATTAAACTTTGTCCCCCGCTTTTTGTATCAGTCCCCTGGCATATTGAAACAGTCAAAAATATCAATAACTAGGATGTCGAACAGATTTCCAGCACTGACAATTTGAAGAACAAAGTCTCCTTACAATAAAATCGTGGTGCAAATCGATTCTGTTTCTTATGTTAGTATTATGAAAAAGACATTTGTGTATGAAGTCGTGGATTGTCCTTTTAGTTTATCAGTCCTCTGGTGAGTTTTTACGAAACAAATTTGTATGCAAGTAGGCATCTTTTTCGGCAGTATAATATAGGTTTGATAAAACCGTAATATTATATATATTTTTTTGATTTTTTAAGTAAAACCTTAATATCTTTTTTGCGCAAAAACCATGAAAAACCTCAGTCCCCTGTTCTCAGTCCCCTGGCTAATAAATAAATAAATGATATTTTATTCAGAAACCTGAGAATTTTTAAGTTATGTTAAACTTCGAACTTCATTACGAAATATTTTTAAAATTTTTAAAAATAATATAATTTATTTTAAATTGATTCTAAGTAGAAAAAAAAATTATTATTATATATTATTTTTTTTTAATAAAATGCTAAGTTATTATGTATTAACCATGAATTTTTATGTTTATGAAGGCTAATTAAATTTAATTTCTATATTTCAGTGTGTACCCAAGAGAAAATACAAAAAAAACTAAAGATTTATTCAGTCCCCTTAAAAGAAAACTCAGTCCCCTGAACATCCTTTTTCAAAAAATGTCCTTAAAATCGTCATTTTGAATTTTTTTTACTGGCCGCTTTCAACAACGCAAAGAGACGTTCTAAGGATCAACTAGAACAATTCTTACGACTTTTGGCTTCCAAAAATGTCGTGCCGAAATTTGTATCATTTTATTCCATTGTTTGTAGAATCACCCGTTCAATAAAACAAAAAAAAGGAACCCAAACCTTTCTTGGAATGGGAATGGGCCCGGCAAACTGCACGTGGAACATTGATTAAATTGTAGCGTAAAAAAAAACACCGCGTTCGGGGTAAAAACATTTGTTGTGCTGAAAAGAAAGACTATCGTTGTATCACGCATCATCATAATTGAATATAATCAATATTGATAATTATGCTATTTGTAATTTCCATATCAAAACCAATTGAAAAAATAACAACGAGATTCCAGATGAACTCACACGTACGAATATTCAACGTCGCGTCGTCGATTGTATCTAGTTTTTAATCTGAAAAGTATTTGAGTTTTTTTAGCAGTCAAATAAAATTTTGATCCATTCAAAACGAAGAATATCTCCAAAAAAACATTTTTCTTTGCAACAATTTTTTATTCAGATCTACCACACCAATACCGCAATCACCAATACGTACGGACTTGTATGAGTACGTAGTAGGAGTGAGAAGAGCGTGAAATATATTTTCCGCAATTTCGCTCTCATTTCACTCATAGAACGTGTGGGCAACGGCCGATTTCTGGTTGGGGCCGTGAACTGGGTGTCTTACCGTAGACTATAGAAGTTTGCGGTACCGTTGAATGTACAATGAAAGAAAAGAGGGAAAAGTCATCGGAAAGATGTCTTGTGGACTTCAACAGAGATATTAGAAAACCGTCTTACAGAAATCTTTTCGATTTCTGTAAGACGCCTAAGAAAAAAATATCGGTTTTCAAATTTGCCGCCCCTAAAATCTGCCGCCCTAGGCTCAAGCCTACTCAGCCTGCTGGTAAATCCGCCACTGATTGGGGCCTACCGGGAATCTCCCTGGAAATTTTGTTTCCCTCGGAATTTTTTGTTCCCACGGAATTTTTTTCGTCAATCGTAAATCTCCCTCGAAACTTTTCCCCTCCGATAAAAAGAAGTACGATACATCTGTTGTCGAAAAACACCTTTGAATTAGGTATGTGTAGTTTTAAGTCTTCCAATAACATTAAAATCCCTCAGAAATGGAAGAAAATTACGATAGCCATTATTACGAGGGAATATTTCGATTTTTCGAAAATGGGAATTCTTCCCAGGTGAATTTTATTCACTATAGCGCCAATTTTGTTTTTCAGCGAGTGCTTTTTCAGCAACGTTGCTCTTTTCTACTACAAATGATGTTCACGAAGTGGCCAATTTCGTTGGATGAAATGTTTTTCATCTGCTCTGCTATTAGTCCAGTCATTTTAGGCATTTTAAACCCCAATCTGCGGAAAAATTCCTAGTGAGCTGAATTTTTGTATACACCTTTATTACGGCATTGTAATGAAGATGTGAAAAATCGACATTGATATCGTGCCGGCTAAAAAAGTTATAGGGGTCAAAAGGTCACAAAAATCAGTTTTTCGCAAATATCTCGCGATCTATTGCTCAGAGGTCAATAAAGGTCATTATAAAAATTGTTTGTCGTGAAATTGTCTACAAAAAATGTCTGTTGCATTTTTCTGTAAAATTAACCGTTTTCGGAGTAGAGCGCTGAGAAAGCGAATATATTATGACGATGCACTCGTTTCATCACCACCTTCGAGGTAGAATGCAGTGCGCGTTTTTTATACATGTTTTCCCCCGTAGGCATAATCCATGATATGTAATCAGAGGTTTTTTTATTTACGAGTGAATAATTTTTTATTTGAATACAAAAAATACAGAAAAATTAACTTTAGTATATAATTTTTTTTTTATCATTCATTGTCGATATATTCAGTTTCTGTGTCATTAACAATATTCTTCACTAATATTCTTCGTAGTACCATTGCGTTTGGGTATATACCAAGTATATGGAGAACAGGAAAGCTAATATTTATTCCCAAAATATAGAAAAAAGATAGAATATTAGATGCGTTCTTAGACATAGAGGGAGCCTTCGACAACACATCCCACGAGGCTGTAGGCACAACTTTTGTTAGGAAATGCGTACCCATCACCATAACTAGATAGAAATGTTAGGCACTAAAAATATTGTCACAAAAAGGACAAAATGTAAAAAAAAGTAATCCCAACAAGAGGCTGTCCTCAGGGTGGTGTATTATCACCCTTGTTGAAGAGTCTTGTAGTGGATGATATATTCTCCATTGGATTTGCTGATGATGTTGCTATCATAGCCGTAGGTAATCCAAAGAGGACTAACAATTACACGGAAATGGTGTCTATCTATAAAATTATCAATAAACCCCTCCAAGACGAAAATCATACCATTTACAAGGAATAACTTCTGCCACATATGAAACCTATCCATCTAGCTGGTGAAGTGATTGAAACGCAGAGAGGGGTAAAATATCTAGGAATTCTACCAGATAGTAGACTCCTTTTGAACAAACACTTGAAAGCTATAGTCGGGAAAGCCACAAAAGCCCTAATGATTTGCAAGAGACTTGCAGGCAAGTCATGCAGATGCAAACCGAACATCCTTAGCTGGATATACACTATGATGGTAAGACCAATCATTACATATGGGGCGGTTCCATGGCACACGAGAACCGAATTATCAAGAATAAGGAAAGCTCTAGAAAAAGTCTAAGAGCTCGCGTGTATCTGTATTACAGGAGCAATGAGAACCTGCCCTACCGCAGCTATAGAGGTTCTCCTCTATCTATCCCCTCTACACGAGGCCATCAGAAGTGCGGCAATGGGAGTTATCTTGAGATCCTCGAAAAAAATATCATCAAGTGACACACTGATGGATCGAGTCCTAAGCAGAATAGTTTCATATTTCTGAAACTGACTTCCATATCATCGCAATATCACTGAATCTTGTTGAAGTCACAGTACAAAAGAATTCTGATGACCTCGACTTTGGGAGCTGTTCTGTACACTATTAGGTCGACGGCATACACAATTGCCCGAGTTAGACTACCTATAAGATCGCTGGTGTAAATTTTGAATAGAATCAGCGAGTTAACCGCTCACAGCTGAAGACCATTTTTAATATCGAAGATTGCGGTATGCAATTGTTAATGACACAGAAACTGAAGATATCGACAATGAATGATAAAAAAAAATTATATACTAAAGTTAATTTGTTTGTATTTTTCTGTATTCAAATAAAAAATTATTCACTCGTAAATAAAAAAAACCTTTGATTACATATCATGGATTATGCCTACGGGGGAAAACATGTATAAAAAACGCGCACTGCATTCTACCTCGAAGGTGGTGATGAAACGAGTGCATCGTCATAATATATTCGCTTTCTCAGCGCTCTACTCCGAAAACGGTTAATTTTGCAGAAAAATGCAAGAGACATTTTTTGTAGACAATTTCACGACAAACAATTTTTATAATGACCTTTATTGACCTCTGAGCAATAGATCGCGAGATATTTGCGAAAAACTGATTTTTGTGACCTTTTGACCCCTATAACTTTTTTAGCCGGCACGATATCAATGTCGATTTTTCACATCTTCATTACAATGTCGTAATAAAGGTGTATACAAAAATTCAGCTCACTAGGAATTTTTCCGCAGATAAAACCTAAAATGACTGGACTATATCCCAAAAACAGAGAAAACAGCAGTATTTTGTGTAGCCACCCTGCAGGCTACTAAATGACTACTGCAGCTCCGCGAAGATTCAACGCCACATAAAAGAAGAAGTGTAAGCAATACGTCATATTTTCAATGAAAATTATGAAAAAAAAACTGAAATGGTCTGCCTTCACGTACTGTTTCATAACTTCCACATTATTTATAATTCGATTTCATTGATCGTGTGCGTTTTAGCTTTGTAAAAACAATATCTTCCACCTGAGATCTTAAAAGTATTTTAAATGTTTTTTTTGTCTATCCTTACGGAATGACTTAAAACAAGAGATTTTCTAAAAATGGCGAAAAATTGTGTTTTTTGAAACATTGAACGGCTTTTTCTTGATGATTGTTGGGCCGATTTACACAAGTCGTATACTTTTGGAAAGACAAACAAAATATCTGTTCAAAATGTTAATTAGTTTGACCGATATTGAGAATTAGACTTATACATGGAAAAGGAGCAAGAAACAGGTTTTTTGCTCATATCTCGAAAAAGCTTCTTTGGAAAAATAAATGAGTGCCATTTTCTTGTTCAGAGAGTCAAAATTAGTCTAGGAAATACTTTTTTTTGAGGTAAAAAAACTTCTATTAGCTATTCATATTAAGGGCCTAAGCACAGTTACTAACGCTAGTAGTTCTTCTAAAAATAATGTAATAAACGAAGTTTATACCATCAATATTAAAAAGATCAATTTTCGTTAACATGAGTAGGGACACCAACGTAATCCTCTTAAATCCATGATAAATGGTTTCAACATGGCATTTTTTCTTAGAATATATCAAGAATCATTTCCCAAAATTTTATAGTTTACGATTAGGGGAACACTTTATAGAGTTCTTTGAACAAATAAAGTTATACCCATGCAAGTAAGTTCGATTAATCTTGCAAGCGAAAATATAGAGAACTATCGTTTGGATGGCTAAGAGCAAATAGTTCTCCAAGTGATGTTTATTTCAGAAATCAGTACTTGATGGCTAATTGGGCTTACAAGGCACTATATAAGAAAAAAACGCAGCGTTCTTGGAAGCTGAATCGAGACGATTAGCTTTATGTATGTAGATGCTGAAAAGAGTTTTGGAACCTGGCTAATCATCTGAATGGCAAGTAGCATTAGCATGCATGAGCCCAAATCTTTAAGCAGGCCACATTGAGAGGTTTGTTGAATCCTACTAGAAACTTAATTTCCAATATGCGATTCCAGGATTGTACAATGAAGTTCTTCATACTTCAGTAATTTATCAAGAAATCTTTGTTTGCTATAGCGAAGCTTAAAGATGGAAAAGCATCCGGATCGAATGGCATATTAGTTGATCAACAAGCTGACACTTATATAAGCAATTTTTTTTTATACTTTGCGCGCACTAAAGGGATTTTTGACTACCCTTAAAATGATTGATCGCAGTGCGAGCGTTTAGGAAAGTGGGAGGGGATTTAAAAGGAGATACCGATGAACATTGGTATTGAATGTCTGAATATCACAATGGGAGGGAAATATAGAGTCGGGTAAGCAGGGCCGTAGCTAGAGTTGAATTTAAGGTAGGGCATCGGTGATAACATGTAGGGCGGAAGTAAAAATTTTACTTGATATTAAATATGATCTGATCTGGTGAAGGTGATACTCAATTGTTGGGAGGGGGTGATAGACAAGTGCTAAGCATTCATTTATATAATAGTTTATATTAGTATTTCTCTTAACATATTATATTTAGTGTATCTACATAGATACCTAACAATACAAGGTTCTTTCATGAGAATAACTGAATTCTTTGATTCGCCATATATTAAAAATACGAAGGACTTCATCCAGTAAACTGACTTGGTTCTTTCTTTCGTGACTCATAAAAGTTAATAGCCTCTGAGGCCTATTGATTGCAAGTTGAAAACGTAGATTCACACACAGAATGCTAAATCCTATGGTCGCCACATATGCAAAAAGTTCATATATGTATCTTTAAACGCCTCTAGCTGCGCTGGTACAAAACATCAATTGTTTTTTCCTTTTTATTCTTGAGGTGACTTAAAAAAGCTTTTACCACAGCAGGCTCTTTCCTTGCTGGAATTGTAAGCCTTAAAAATCAGTTTTAACGCATTGCATTTTTTCAACAAAAATGACTTAGATCCGTTTGCTTAATCGAAAATTAAAGTTTTATAAGTTCAATCTTCATTAAAAACTTTTTTGAGACGTTTAAGTTGAAAATAAATATTTATGTTTCTTCAGCAAATGGGTCTTAGGAACTTTTTCACGACAAATTTTAAAGTATGTATTTATTTATTGTCATATAAAGAGGAGCAATCAAAAAGACAGACTTGATTTTCTTGCAGTAATTTATGGCCAGTTGCACCAAATTGCAATTAAATGGGTTTTCGCTAAAAGTTTTAAAGTTTGTTGACCTGATAAATTTATCAGTTTTGGTTCGTTTATTGGCCTTTTAGAATTCAAAGTTTCTTGATAGAAACTGTACATTTTACAAATAGTTTTGTTTTTTTCAAACTTACCAACTCATCTATACTCGCTATACTGAATTTAGTAGATCGTCCCTGTCCGAAAATCTCCTTTGTAATTTAGCAATTAGTATGTCCAACGTTTCAAAATACTCAGACTTAAATGGTTGAGCGTTCTGATGTTCTATATTTTGTCTCGCAGAGGAAAAGGAAGGGCCATATTATACCAATTAGTCATCCATGCGATTTGATTTTTTGATTTGTCTCTTTTGGGTATGAGTCGTATTTTCGGAATTTCCGCTAGTCATAGACTTTACTTCTTCCAAAATTTGATGATACATTTCTGATCTAAGTTTTCCTTACTTTATTTTGGGTGAGTTTAATGATTGTTATAGCGCCTATCAATCCCGCGCTTCGGGATTGTATGGCTGCCCCTGCAGACTGGAGCATGGATAATATTTTTTTGGCCACAATCAAGGCCATTTTTAATTCCAAATTGAGCATCAGTTTTTTAATGTCCACACTCTTGGCGACGACGTCATCACTCTTAAATGAGTTATTTATAATATCATCCAAAGTCGTCAAAATCAATGAATGAACTGTTGCGGCCAAGTGTCCTGACCAACTCTGTTCTAGGAGCCGGGAAATCCTTTTTCACCATTGGCAGCTATTTTTCCATGCTGAAAAAATTCATGCAACATGATTCCATCTTTAACGTAGCGTATTGCTATTGCAATATTTTCGCGGTTATTTTTCTTCCATTATAGTAAACCAGTTTAGGTCCGAATTATTAATATCTTTAACAATGAAACTTCGTACTGCTCTAATCATTACTTGAATTATTTTATTTTGGATTTCAGGTGAACGGTATGTTGGATGTTTCATGCAGGTGTATTCAAACAAATTCTGAAATAATCCTCGTTTTTTTTCTTCCTCCAAAATATAATTTACACGCAAAGCTAATTCGTTGACATATTGTATAACCTCAATAATAGACCTAATGTAGTACCTATGTGTCTTTAAGGCTTTTGGATGTATCAACGTTTCAACACAGCTAGTTGTAGAGACTCTATTTAATTTGTCCTGCCACATCACCTTAGCTTGGGAAATGGATTTTTCTTGTTTTGGAAAACCAGTTTTTGAATCAGTGACATTACGATACGCTAGTTGATTTTTTCAGGTAGGGCATTGGAGGTTTTAAGGTAGGGCATTGCCCCCTAATGCCCTCTGCCCTCCCTAGCTATGGCCATGCGGGTTAGGCATTCCACATTCGGGTAGTGCGGCTAAAGAATGAATCTCTGTATTTAACAGTACGTCCGAAGTTGGGCTCAAGGGTAAACTGATGAGCACTCCCTGAAGCGCGAGTGTTACGGTTAAATTGTTTAAGGGGAGGAATGCAACTGTCTATTTCACTAGAACAATGTTTATAAAAATAACGGTAATATAATGAAAGACAAGAAACATTGCAGCGGTGCTCAAAAGATTCAAATGTTCAAAGGGAAACCAGGCTTGTACCACAAGAATTCAAGGAAGCAATTATTTTCCCGATTATCAAGAAAGGAAATTGGACAGAGCTGTCCAATTACAGCAGTATATCGTTTTTAAATGCTTCCTATAAATATTTACGCTTATCTTATCTAGTAAATGGATCGATGACAACATGTTTTAAAGGAGTTTCAGGCAGGTTTTAGGGCAGGATATTCGACGGTGGACCACATTTTTACCCTGAAAAGTATTGCGGAAACATTTCTCTATAAAGAAAAGAAACTATACTTTTTTCGTGGATTTTAGATCTGCATTTGACATGATAGATAGAAACGCGCTAATTTACAAGCTCTATTGTAACAGCATGTCATGGAAGTTTGGGAAAGTTATACAGAATCTTTATGGGGACACAACGGCTAAGATATGGAATATTGAAGAGCTATCAGAAGGACTTAAAACTCAATCGGGCGTCAGGCAGGGTTGCACATTGAACCCAAGCATGTTTGCTTGTATGACACAGTTGAGAAACTTCTGTGATACTAGTACTTCTGCAAACCAATTTTTCAACTGCCATTTACTTCACCCAACTACGTAATCATGTTAGAAACAGGGTTATCTAGCTCATTTCTGCAGTAGACTTAAAGCAGGCAACTCTGCACTCAATTAAACCACAACTTGGAAGAGAAGAATTATTTTAGAGATGATAACAGCATTGCCGAAATATCAATGATGGTAAAGCTTCGGGGAGAACTAATGCAGCTGAATTTCATATCACATAGAGACTATTTATTTATTAATAGCACTTTATGCAACTTAGGTGAAAGAGAAGATATTCTCCACTTTATATGGGAAGATATCCGATTCTTAAAGAAATAAGAAGGGATGCTTATACTCTTGCTCAACAATATGGATGTTAAAAAATTATTCAAATTTTGCATACCTGCTCTTCCCTATAGAAATAGAATTGTAAATGAAAAATTTTAAAACAATTTTTTTATGTACATTCGGTTGTTGTAACTTGTAATTGTTCGTTTTTACTCAAAACTTGAGCTACAAACGTATAATGAAAAATATAATTTTATTCATTTTTATGTTTTTTCAACTTTTTTGTAAACTATCTAATAATTCTAAATCAATGGTAACCAATAAAAACCAATCTAATAATCTAAATCCATTAGTCAATGCTGTCAAGATCAGAATTTGATGAGCCTATCATACGCTACCTGGTAATTTCTCATCCGAAGAACAAGCATGTACTGTACATCTAAAAACGAAAAGCTGCTGAAGTTTCAGCCAAAAGATCATTGATGAATATCAGAGAGTCGGGAACAAAACGGAGCCTTAGGGCATCATTCCGATCATACTTTCTCCAAAACGATGTAAAGATGAAATATATCATCAAATCACCAGTGGACTATTGACTTGCCGGTCATTAAGAAGCTTCCGTTATTGAAGATTTATCTTAAGCTATTAGTTAATCATCGCGCGTTTCCATGACCTTGGAAAGAAAGAACGTAAGTGCAATTCGTTGATAACAAGGTGGGGAAGAAGATTTGCCTTTTTTAGGAACAGGTTGGACAATTGCTGTTTTCCATCCATATACATCGGAAGGACCCAACTAACAATTTTGCTTCCTATTTCTGAAATTAAGAATCATTCGTTGCTATAGTGCTCATATAACCATTCTTGCTGGAAGTCAAATAGCTATAGGAGTAAACTTTGATATAATTCATCGCCTAGACATTCTCTGGAGCACTTTCTATCACCTCTATAGGCGTAAAGACTCAATTTTCCTTTAATTATACTATAGAGATACTATAAGACCACAGGACAGTTTATGCTCCTATAGTAATCCCAACAAACTGCTATAAAAGTCTTTATTTATTATTCGTTATCTTTATAGAATCATTATTGGACAGTTTAAGTCAAGACTCTATAATCATGATCAATTTTTCTGTTGGACTCTTATAGTGCAATATAGTTCCTATAGTACTATTATAAAACTGTGCAATAGGCATAGTACACCACGTGCTTTTGCACATATAAGGATGAATTAATTACAACAACAAAATGCGGAAACCCCACACTGAGTAAATCCTTACAAATGCAAAGTAGGATTGGGTCGAACAAACTTGCATAAATGTAAAGAATGGCAATTTCAAAAAATTAAAGTTTATGGTCGAAACTGTTTTTTAAAACATTTTTTAGAAAAGCATTTTATTACTGGATGGATACAAAATTGAATCTGAAAAAAAAATATCAAATTTTCAAAAAAGTTTTATTTTTTTAAAACCAAGAAAATATTTTAATCTTTTTCTTGGATAGAAGTTTTTTTTAACCTTTTATCAAGCCTCTCTAAACAAATATTATTAAAATTCGGCAAGCCGATAGTGAGAAATTTAAAATTACAAAAAATAGTTGAATGCGGTAGGCATAGTCAGTAATATCTAATAATTTCAAAATTTTTATTGAATTATAGATCGTTAAAATTAATCGAAGGGAACAAAAATTATCAAAATTCTAGGTCTTTTTGTCTTGTAGATTGTATTATAAAATTTTAAATTTTAAGCTTTCCAAAAATTAAGCATCGTCTTATTTTTACGAATAGATAACTTGCCATATGTCTATATCGCAAGTAAAAAGTCAATAGTGCAATTTATTTAAAAAAATATTTAAGTTTCATTCAAATTTCATATAAAATTTGAATCATGTTGTTTCTTAAGAAAAGAACTATTTTTTACGAATTATTTTAGTGACAGTGATTTGTATTGTCGATTGATTGACGAGACTTTTTTACTGCAACTGCAGTACACGACACATTTTTAACAGCTAGATTTTCGATGAAGAAGCTGAGAATAATCAATTTATCAATAAATTAATACTGGAACATATGCTAGGTATACCAGAACTCTAGCTTTTTTCACAGCTTATGCGAATTACGAAGCGATAAATATCGCTTCCTTCTAATATTTAAGTGTTAAAAGCACCTATAAAGGAAGCCTATGTGACTTTTTAGGATTAAATTCATGATAAAAGTGATCCCAATTCAACGCTAGGTTTTACATATTCTAGTTTGGTCGTGCGGTTAGCGAGCAAGAGAATTGGTGCGAGAGGACCCGAGTTCGATTCCCACATTCTGCGTACACATGTAAGTAATTTTTAAATTAATTTTAAAAATAAAAGTAAAAATGAAATCATAAAAAATAATCAACTCTAAGATCTTTACAGAAATCATGCGGAAAAAGCCGAAAAGCAAGCAAGAAAAGCATCAAAATAAAAATGAAATCAAATAAGCACAGAAATAAATATTTTTTTTTTATTTTGCACATACTCCTATAAGTATTTTATTCTTGTGACAGTAAATCTTCTTTTCATTTCCACTATCGATGCAATTGCTGCAATAAAGCATATATTACCTCTATAACATAATTATAAGTATGTTCTTCGGAGTAACACAATTTACTCCATAAAGGTGGAATAGGAGTTAAAAAAAGTCGCCCTTTTAACTCTTTGGAGTTTTATACAACCCTTAAATGTGTGCAAGAAATAGTAATAAGAAGCTTCTCTAGATGAATATAGAAGTAAAATTGTTAGTTGGGGAGACCAGTAGAGGAGGAGGATTGAAAAGCTTACGCAATGGTATTGCCAGCTTTTAAGAAGACTTCTATAGAACAGTAGGTGGATACTATCCGGGCGAGTGGATTTGTGTTTATCGAGATCTTTCAGTACTCTTGCAACATGCAGAGGACTGACAAAATTATGCAACTTAGTAAGAAGTCCCTTCGCTCTCTTACGAGCATAATCACCGGACATAATTTATTGAAATATAATAAATTTAAAATGAAACTAAGTACAGATGACCTATGCAGAGGATGTGGTGATGAAGAGGTACATGAAGACACATCACACTTTCTGTGTCATTGCCCGTCACTATGCCACCAGAGAAGGAAATAGCTTGGTAGCTACTTCTTTGACAATCTAGAAGATCTTTCTAATATTTCAGGAATTCACATATTGAACTTCGTCAATGCCTCAAAATGGCTTGACTGATTAATAGAATACATAAGTTTTATCAGGAAAGAGTGATTACACTCACGGGTAACGCAATGGATCTACATTGATCTAAGTGTGACGATAGCTACATCAATTGTCAGCCCAACAACCTAACCTAACCTATACTGCAAGCAAATTCGCTTTTAATAGTATATCGTACATATATATTTTTCTTACAAATGACTAAAAATTGTTAGCAACTTTGGGACATTGTAGTATTTCTTGCGGTTCTTATGGTTCAATCAATCAGCATGGCTGTGTCCGCTCTGTTCCCTGAATTGGAAACGTGAATCAAGCGTGACGTATCAAAGGGCACGGTAGTGTCCAGCCAAGTTCTGGCACTACACCCTTTTTACAGGAACAAACTCAGGCGGTTTTGACCCCTCCCTATCTTCAGTATCAATGAAGTCAGGAACTTAAATTCCGAATTTTCGATAAGCTAGTCACAGGCGCCTCACCGAATTTCAATTTTCTAGCATAAGCGGTTCCTGAGATATAAGGCCTCAAAAATCACAAAAACCGTAACTGACTGACTGACTGAAAGATCATCAATATATGAAGCACTTCCCGATATCGTAGAATCTTGTAATTTTGCACAAGGTAGAATAATATTGAAACAGCTACAATGTAATAGAGAAATTGTATTATTTAATGATTGATTACTGACTAAAATTTGATGGGCTTACTTGGCAAGTTTTTTTTATGCCCAATTCGAAAGGTTTAAAAAACTTGACCAGTGAACCCATCAAATTTTAGTCAGTAATCATTGAATAATAAAATTTATCTATTACATTGTAGCTGTTTCAATATTATTCTACTTTAAATATTCGGTATTAAACCTTCATGAAGTAAGAACTTGGCGGACTTTTAGATCTCAGTACTTTTCACGGCTGACTTGTTACACAAAGGTTTTTGTATAGAAGAACTTGGCTCTTTTTTTAACATTTATGTTTTTGGTCTGATCTACAATTACGTGGTACAACCCTAATAACATGTTTGTGTTTTGTGTTCATGTGAACAGGTGCTTATTTATAAATATTAGGAAGACTCCATGCAAAATGGCTATGCATGTTAATTGAAAATTTCCTTATTGCAATCTCTAATAAATGTTTCCTTACATGTTCTACACTGTAATTATCAGATTTATCTATAAATTGAATTAAAAAAAATATTCATTTTAAGTTGTTTTATACTCCAGTGCAATGAAGGTGCTCCTAACGTTCGTAGCTTCTTTGTTAGCTTTGGGTTCGTAAAGGTTTTCCTATTCCATGAGTTCTAAAAGTCATCATTTTAATTTTTATTTAAAGGAGCTGCTTTTAACCTGTCATATGTCCTACCCGATAAGGAAAGGTGGTTTGTGTCCTTTTTCAATAACAGCTACACATCAAAATGGGTTAAAAAAAGCCTCGTCGAGTCTGAATTGAATTCGCTCAAAAACACCAATGACGTGGTAAAATACTACTTATACACTGAGGATAATACAACAGTAGCTCAACGGTTAAAAAATGGCGATTCCTTATCCCTTCATCAGTCTAAATTTAATAGATCAAATCCCACCAGGTAAATTACCATTATACCTCCTTTTACTGGAGCTGTATAGAAATATCTCCTTATCGACAGGATAATGATTCACGGCTATATGGCATCGGCTGACTCCGAAGTTTGCACATTAATTCGAGATGCATATTTTAAAAAAGGCCCCAACAACTTTATCTGCATGGATTGGTCTAAAATTGCATATAAATCTCTTGTCACGGCTCGTTTGGCTATGCCTAGTCTTGGCTATGATTTAGCAGAGTTTATAAATTTCCTAGGCCAAGCTGGTGGGATGTCCAACAAAAATTTGATTGTCATTGCCCACAGTTATGGGACTCATCTTGCTGGTTTCGCTGGGAAGAATTTGAAAAGGTGTAACAATCCTCTCCCACTGATTGTGGCATGTGATCCGGTTCATGTTTTGTTTAACTACGATGATTGTTCGTCCAGAATTTGTAACACTGATGCCGATTTCGTAGAGTCGATTCAAACAACTTCAGGAAGCATTGGATACTCTAGGCCCATTGGTGACGGAGCTTATTATCCAAATGGTGGATCTAATCAACCCGGCTGTCCGCCTGGTAAAAACAATCTATATTGTAATCATGTAATTTCGTATAGGTATTTTGCTGAGGCAGTTGAGTATGATGATTACCCCACCAAAAAGTGTAGTACTTATAAAAATGCATTGACTAAGCATTGCGGAAAAACTTTTAGCTCAATTAAAATGGGATCTGTACAAAGTTTTGGAAAAAAGGGCATTTTTTATGTTCCAGTTAATAGTAAGCCACCTTATGGAAGGGGATCTTAATTTCAATCACTTGGTTTACATAAATAATATATTCTAAGCACACAAACAAAAATGCAAATTTGATTCGCACTCACCTGCTCTTACAGCTGTTACAACGGTTAAGGTATAACTCTAAATTGGCTTAAAATCTTAAATGGTAATATGTTTTTAATATTTAAGAGAAGTTTTAAAATAAATAAAATGCACGACTGAGTCGGGCGAACTTTCTGTTATTATAGACTTTGGCTGATTTCATTAAGGGCTTCTTATGTTTTTAAAAGCCGACTGACATTTTTTGGTTTCACCAAGTGCTTTTAAATTTAACATGCTTTCAAACATTCTTGTCAACTAAAAACTTGTTTTAATCTCATTACATTTTTTAAGCTAAAGAGTATGAAAAGCTGACTGTAGATTCGTCGGGCAGTTGATTAGAAGTTTGAGACAGGAGATCATTTATAAAAATGAGGAAGAGATTCGGAGACAAAACGGAGCCCTGGGGAACACCAGAATTTATTTTGTGAAGATCAGACTTTAACCCGTCCAAAACATTTTCGAAAAGAGAGCCTGGTGCCAAACTCTATCAAATGCCTCAGAAATATCAATCGCTATTCTTACTTTCTTCGAAAAAATGTAAAGATTTGTTCCACTCCTCGGTGAGAGATGCCCAGATCAGCAGTTTAAATATTGAGATTAAAATGAAAAATATATTTTTTTTTTTAAATCCAAAGAATTTTTTTGTTTTGAAAATTTAAGTTTACTATTCAAACTTTTTGGGACCCTTATGATAAAATCACTTATATGAAGATCAAAAAGAAAAATGGTTTATGTTTTTTGTTCAACCTAGCCAACCTTTGGAATCCTTCTGTTTTCACTTGATTTAACAAAAAAATTTCTTCCTAAAAGCCATTTATTGTACGCCAAATTCTTTTTCAGACAACTGAACTCGGTTGAGTTGTCATCCATAATATACCGACCCAATGCAGTTGACGTGTTTTGGCTTTCTGGACTACATCCACATCTTGGTAAAGCTGATAGAGTTCGCGGTTATATTTTCTCCTCCATTCACCCTTCTCGCACACATGATCAAATATCCGTGGAAGAATTTTTCTTTCGAAAGAGCCTAGTATCATCTCTCCCCTTCTGCTAATTGTCCAGCATTCAGTGTGGTAAAGCAGGACTGTTAGTAAAGATAAGTGTTTCGTAGAGCGTCTACATAGTCTTACGAGTGAGGAGTAGCAGCAGTTTCTTCGTCGGATCTCCACCAAGATGTAGTTTGTGGAGTTAATATTAACTCAGAGTTAAATTAACTCCTTAACTACCTTGAAGTTTTTGCTATTAATAGTAAGGTTTTGCTCTAATCAGGGGACATACATTATGTATATTTGTGTCTTTGTTGATAGCATGTACTTGGTCTTGTCCTCATTTACTTCAAGACTAACAAGTCTCACCAGATATTCAGCAGCCCGTGAAGAATCTATTACAGAACGTTGGAAACGGCCGATGATGTTGATATCGTCCACTTTACCGATATTGAAGAAGTCACAGGATAGGTTCATCTCCTTGCCGTAAACCTGTATATGGGTGATTCTACAAACAATGGAATAAAATGATTCAAATTTCGGCACGACATTTTTGGAAGACAAAAGTTGTAAGATTATAATTGTAACAAAAAAAAAAAAGAGAGAAACTTACATCTAATGTACATTTTTTATGGGTTATTTAAAATAAAAAATATTTTCTTTAAGTTAATTGATTTTACATTGTCATTGCTGGAATTGATTAAATGTGAATTTTTATTGTAAATATTAATTAAAAGATTTAAAGGACTATTAGCACCGTAATTTGATCTAATAAAAATGTTACATATTGGCAACTATCTTCTAATGGAGCTGAAATCGACCCATTGATAATCCCGACAAATAAACAAAATTGTAGATACGCTCTGTGACTTGTTAGAGATGGAAGATTTATTAGTTGAATACGTTGAGCGTAAGGTGGCAAGGTAATTCGATTCGACCATGGTAGAAATCTTAAGCAAAATCTCATAAATCTTCTTTGAACGGACTCCAATCTATTTATATGAACCGCATAATATGGCGCCCATCTAACATAACCATACTCTAAAATGGATCTTACGAATGAGACATAAAGAGTTTTTAATACATAAGGATCACGAAATTCTCGAGCAAATCTTTTAATAAAACCAAGAGTCTTGTTAGCCTTTTTAATTATAAAGTCAAAATGGTCAATAAAAGTTAGTTTAGAGTCCAAAACTATTCCAAGGTCAGTAAAACTTGACAAATTACAAAGTATTGACAAATCAATCGCATAGTTATAGATAATCACATTTTTCTTGCGTGTAAAACACATTGTCTTACACTTGTCAATATTTAAAACTAAACCATTAATATTGCACCATTCCCAGAAACTTTTAAGGTCTCTTTGTAGAAGATAACAGTCTTCAATAGAGTTAATTATACGAAAAATTTTCACATCATCAGCATATATAAGAGACATAGAATTAATAACTAGGACGGACGAAAGATCGTTAATAAATAGTACAAATAATAACGGGCCAAGGTGGCTACCCTGAGGTACACCAGAATTAACAGTAAAACATTTAGAACGTTCACTCTTAAAAACAACACTATATAATCTATCTCTTAGATATGAAGAAATCCATAACACAAATCTTTCGTTAAGACCCATATTTTGTAGTTTTTTTAAAAGTACACGGTGGTTAAGTTTGTCAAATGCTTTGCTAAAGTCAGTAAAAATACAGTCAACCTGTTGTTTTTTTTTTCAAACGCATCAATACAGAATGTGGTAAACTGTAACAAATTTGTAATTGTAGATTTCTTTTTAACAAAGTCATGTTGGTTGTCACATAAAACGGTGGAACAGTCAAAAAGACAGATTATCACAAATAATAGATTCAAACATTTTAGGGATAGCAGATAGTTTAGCGATTGGTCTGTAATTTACAACTAAGTTTTTTTTACCTTTATTATGAACGGGTATAAGGAATGCATTTTTCCAAAGGGCCGGAAATTGACAGGTTTTTAAGGACTGATTAAACAGTACAAATAACGGATATGACATATACATATATTGCACATTTTTTTACCATAAAAGCGGGAAGACCATCGGGACCGGGACTTAGACAATCATCTATTTTATTAATATACTCTAAGATAGTCGCCTCAGAAATAATAAAGTTAATCGAGTTAAGATGTAAAAACTCATCAACGGAGGAAGTATTATTTACATCGTAAGAAGATACTTCAAAAGCACACTGAAGGTATTCGGCAAACATACATATTTGCTATGTCATCTGGGTTATGACTTTCTGAATTTTGATAACTCATATTTTTTTTTTTTTTTTTTTTTTATTTATCTACAAGCTTAAAGCTAACAGATTTGATCTTAAAAATTTAAGTATTACAATATTATATTAAAAAGTAAACAATAAGAATAAATTGGCCTTAAACAAATCCCTAGAATTACTTAATTCAATAGATTGGCAAACTTCATTGAATTGCCTTATAGATCTACAAATCGGCTCATTATTACCGTAGCTTGTTCTGTGAAAAGCTTCAAACAGAAATTTTCTACCACGCAAAGCTTTTGACGGAACATAGATTGGTACAATTAAAAGCAAAGATGGACAACGTACGTGATAACATAAAATATCCCTCACAAGCATTATATCATGAATTTTTCTTCTTGATTCAAGAGACTTAATACCTAGAAAAAGACATCTTGCTTTATATTCTGGGATAGAAGTCCACTTCATCTTATAAAATATGAATCTAGTGAACCGCCTCTGAACCTTTTCTAAACGATCAGAGCAGGTCTTAAAACACGGATTCCAAATGACATCTGCATATTCCAATATAGATCTCACAAGAGATATATATGTATAGGCATAGAGCATAGTAATGCGTAAGGATCACTGAAATCAACACCATTACGTTTTATAAATCCTACAGTTGAGTTAGCTCTTCCAATTACATAATCCATGTGACTTTTAAAGGAATAATTTTTGTCCAATATAACACCTAAATCTTTTATGTTTTCTACACAAGATAATACATTAGAATCGATCGTGTAGTCAAAGCTAATGTGGATATAGGACCTATAGAAGTAGATAGCATTGCATTTTTTTATATTTAATTTTAGACAATTTAATTTACACCATTCGGAGACATTGTTAAGGTCTTCCTGTAGCAGCTTGCCCATGATTGCAAGCTGCTACAGGAAGACCTTAACAATGTCTCCGGCAATTGATTTTTAAGAAGAGTTTCAAATCATCAGCTTAAAGGAGGCATTGAGAATATTTTATCACTGTAGTTATATCATTTATAAAAATATTAAAGAGGAGCGGACCCAAATTACTTCCTTGAGGAACACCTGAGCTGCATTGAATAGATCTCGAAAAAGTGTTATTTATTATGACTTTTTGAGATCTTCCCATTAGATAAGATAACAGCCAATCAAGAAGAGTAGAATGGAAACCATAAAGTTTTCTTACTTTCAAACGAATTTAACACATAATTTGAGAAAAGAGCTAAATTAGTTGTTGTAGAACGACTGGAAACAAAGCTATGTTGTCGGTCAGAAATATGCTCTCGGGTTATGAATTCCAATTTATTTTTTACCAGGCTCTCAAACAATTTAGGGATGGCAGACAACTTGGAAATACCACGATAATTCTCAATTTTATTTTTAGCTCCAGATTTATGAATTGGCACAAGATAAGATATTTTCCATTCACTTAGAAATATACCCTGAGATAGAGATTGATTAAATATGCAATACAAAGGATAGCATAGGGACAATTTTTTAAGAAAAAAGCGAGTATGCCATCAGCTCCAGGTATAGTTTTGGGCTTTATAGACTGGAGCCCTGAACATATTTACTCTAAACTGAGTTGTAATCTTCCGATATCAACGCTAGAGGTTGAATTATCCAAAAGTGTACTATAACTGTTATTTCTAGCAGGTGAATAAACGGATTGAAAAAAGTCAGCAAATAGACAAAGTATTGATGATGTGTCTGATGCTTCAGTGTCCCCAAATGTCATTTGCTTTGGGTAGCCTGACGTATTTCTTTTCACATTTATATATGTCCAAAACGAAAGTATTTGTCTTAATGTTAGTCTTAATATTCATTATAAAACACTTGTGAAGGAATTTATTAAGGCTAAAAAAATCTTTGCGCAGTTTGCTAAAATTAGCATAGTCTAAATTATCATTAATTCGCTTAAATTTGTTAAAAGCTTTACGTTTTAAGTTTTTTAGATTAATTATTTGCTTGTTGTACTACGGGAGCTTTTGTTGAATATGTTGGTTGGGTATCCATCAGATTTTCTTTTAGAGTTAACATATTTCCAGAAATTTCGCGGATTAGATTTAAGGTCATCTTCAGTTTTAGATATAAAGTCCGAATAAAGAAAATTAGAGTAGTTGATCGGATCGATTCAACTTCACCCAAGCCTTGTTTCTTTTATTTTTAAGAGCTTTAATATGTTGATCAAACCACGGTGGAGTGTTACTTAAATGCCTTATTTTCCGTAAGGGAATGGTTTCTAAAAAACAATCAAATAAAATTTTATAAAAACGAAAGACCATTTCGTCAAAACTGACGTTTAGAAATAAGCTATTCCAGTTAATATCATTCAATAAACGGTAGATTTCGGAAAATTTACACTTTCTAAAGTTGAATTCATGCATATTCTTACAATCATAAGTTACATTAATGATATTTAAGATTAACGAAATAGTTAATGCGGGATGATGTCGATCTTCGTCAATGAGTTTTGTATCAGCGAGTAATGCAGTTCCGTCAGAATTATTGAGGTCAGAAAAATACACAAGGTCTAAAATTTTACCAAGTTGGTTTTTGACATTGCTTAATTGATTCAGTCCAAATGAAGTCATTCCCTCGATAAAAAGGACTTCGTTGTTGCTTGATGCATTGACGGCATGATAACATTCAAGTTCCGGTGATTTTGCCCATTCAAGATTTGGTAGATTAAAGTCTTCAATAACAAAAGTTTCATCGGAAGGTTCAATTTTGTCATTTATAGCTTCTAAGCAGTCGATAAGTTTGTTGTAGACATCACAGTTGGAAGAAGGAGGGATATAGCAAACAACCACATATAAAAATCCAGACGGAGTTGATATTTTTACACAAATTATTTCAAGGTCGGAGTCCAAGAATTCGTCGACAAGATTACAAAACACATGATTACGAACAGCTATTAACAAACCTCCTCCAACAGTTAATATATTCGGGTCATTATGGCGATCACGTCGAAAAATTTGAAAATTGGAATCGAATAACTCTGTGTCAGCAAAAGAAGTATTCAGCCAGGTTTCTGTGACTCATACTCACATCATGGGGAATATTATTAACATTTTTATAGACCTTGTTGGTCTTTGTCTGGAGGCCGTTTACATTCTGATAGTAAATCAGTAATTTTTGTAGCTGCATTGGTTGAGGCTGCGCATTGTCAATCGTTTTTGAAAATGGTGAGAGTTGTAATTTGATTTTCTATTTTGATATTCATGCATGACTATTCCCTTTGGCCAGAATGAAATTGAGTTAAGGAGGTAGAAGATTGAGTCTGGTACTTTAATTTTAAACGATGAATATTTAGAAAAATTTCGATGGAGTATTTTTTCAACGATTAAGGACTTTATTGTTCCAATCTTAGATTTTATATGACATTTCACATCAAGGGCGTTTGTAGGTGTAGAAAGTTTCAAAATAAACAGTGTTTTATGTCCTTCAACTATTTTTAAACACGACTCAAGAGGTGATATAAAGTTTTCATCAGTGGAAGAGTCCGTATGAGGAAATGTGTTGACAGGAGTAGTAATCATTTCTGATGAATGCTGGTCAATTAATATCGAAGAAGTAGTTGTTGTTGATGTGGTATTTGAAGCTGCCAGACAATGCAATGATGAGAAATTACATTGACTAGATGTAGAAAATTCATTAGGAGCATCAAGTTCAATAGGTTGTTTTTGTTGAGGTGTTTTATTATCAGAATCCTGCTGTTTTCAGATATTTCGGTATCTATTTCATCTAGTTTTCGCTTCAAAGGCGCTGAATGACATGTAGATGCATTATTTACTATTAAATAATCTTGATTTTGAATTAAGTTTTGTAGTGATTGTTGATTGGAGGTAATATCTTCAATTTTCTTGTTAAGTTGGAGTAATTGGTTATGAAGGTTATCAAGACATATTTGTCTCTTTGCGTTGTGGAAAGCGGCCAGTTAAAAAAATAAAAAATGGCGATTTAAACGACATTTTTTGAAAAAAGGATGTTCAGGGGACTGGATTTTTTTAAGAAGACTGAATAAATTTTTATTTTTTTTTATATTTTTTCTTAAATATGACTTAGGAATACATTAAAATAGAGAAATTAAATTTAATTAGTCTTCATAAACATACATGGTTGATAAATATTATTTAGCATTTCATTAAGAGAATAAATAAATTATATTATTTTTAAAAATATTCGCAATGAAGTTGGAAGTTTAATATAAACAAAAATTTCTCAGGTTTCTGAATAAAATATCATTTGTTCATTTATTAAGGTCTTACTTAAAAAAACAAAAAATTATATATAATATTACAGTTTTATTAAACCTGTACTATACTGCTAACAGATTTGCCTACTTACATAAAAATTTGTTTTGTAAAACCTCACCAAAGAACTGATAATCTAAAGGGACAATCCACGACTTCTTGCACAAATGTCTTTTTCACAATACTAACATAAGAAACAGAATCGATTTGCGCCACAATTTTATTGTAACGAGATTTGGTACTTAAAATTGCCAGTGCTGGAAATTCGATCGATATCCTAGTTATTGATTTTTTCGACTGTTTCAATATGCCAGGGGACTGATACAAAAATCGGGGGACAAAGTTTAATTAAGTTTTTTTTGTAATAAAATAAATTACTAAAAAATATTTATCTATTTCGTAGCAAAGATGTGTTATTTTCCGTAACTTTGGTGCAATTCATCTAAGTATGAGACCTGAAATAAGAGAACGGTAATAATTTTTCTTTGCGAAAACGCACTGGAGACACGTCAGGGGACTGAGAATCAGACACTTTGAAGAATTTTTTGAGCAAAATAAAAATTGTCAACCTAATTATATTGTTAGGCCAGGCAGAGATGTGAAAGAATGCAGTCTTTTTAGTACTGCAGTTTATTGAATGGAAAGACTTTTGTTTTAAGTCTTTTGATTTAACCTCAGTACTGTGACTTTCAAACTTAAGTCCCAGTCAATTTTGCAGTCTTTTATTTAAAAATCATCTGAAGCATTCAAATGAATTCAAGTCAAAAGAATGCATTCTTTTTGGACTGCTTGCAGTCTTTGAAGTCTTTCAAAAGTCTTTTACATTCTTTGCATTCTTAAAGTATTTTCAATGCATTCAATGTATTGAAGTTTTTTTACGGCTTTGAAGTCTTTTTATTGATTGAATCCTTTTGACTGCTGAAAGCTTTTTAACTGCTTTTAAGTCGTTTATCTTATTTTAAATAAAATCACCTCTCAATAAGATATTGTTTTCATTTGATATACAATTTGCTTTCATAAGCAGTGAAAAGTCTTCAATTAGTAATAAGACTTCAAAGCAGTGAAAAGACTTCAATACATTGAATGCATTTAAAAGAATTTAAGACTGCAATGAATGTAAAAGACTTTTCAAAGATTTCAAAGACTGCAAGCAGTAAAAAAAGAATGCATTCTTTTTATTTAAAGTCTTTCGACTGCTTTTGATGATTGAATTATTTAAGACTTCAACATAGAATGGGAATGGATTTCTGAAGTTAAAAGAATGAGATGATAAATTCTATTGCATTCCCCAAGAATCAGTTCAATGAGTGGGACTTTTCGGAATGCAATACCATAATATTGCATTCTTTTATAACTCTGGGCCAGGTAGATATCAACAAGATTTAATTTTATAAAAAAAATCAAATTAAATAGGTAATAGAACGGATTTTAAAATATTTCTTAGGCCACCGAAAATTCCATCGATATTCTAAGAAAAAATCTTCAATGTTAACATCATTTTTCGGGGATTTAAGATAAGGCCTAATTTGGTATACCATGACCAAAGCTAAGAAATGTTTATGTTAAATGTTAATACGCATTCTAGAAACATCGCTTAGGACTTTATTTTTCACACGACATTTTTGAAAAAAGGATGTTCAGGGGACTGGATTTTTTTAAGAAGACTGAATAAATTTTTATTTTTTTTTATATTTTTTCTTAAATATGACTTAGGAATACATTAAAATAGAGAAATTAAATTTAATTAGTCTTCATAAACATACATGGTTGATAAATATTATTTAGCATTTCATTAAGAGAATAAATAAATTATATTATTTTTAAAAATATTCGCAATGAAGTTGGAAGTTTAATATAAACAAAAATTTCTCAGGTTTCTGAATAAAATATCATTTGTTCATTTATTAAGGTCTTACTTAAAAAAACAAAAAATTATATATAATATTACAGTTTTATTAAACCTGTACTATACTGCTAACAGATTTGCCTACTTACATAAAAATTTGTTTTGTAAAACCTCACCAAAGAACTGATAATCTAAAGGGACAATCCACGACTTCTTGCACAAATGTCTTTTTCACAATACTAACATAAGAAACAGAATCGATTTGCGCCACAATTTTATTGTAACGAGATTTGGTACTTAAAATTGCCAGTGCTGGAAATTCGATCGATATCCTAGTTATTGATTTTTTCGACTGTTTCAATATGCCAGGGGACTGATACAAAAATCGGGGGACAAAGTTTAATTAAGTTTTTTTTGTAATAAAATAAATTACTAAAAAATATTTATCTATTTCGTAGCAAAGATGTGTTATTTTCCGTAACTTTGGTGCAATTCATCTAAGTATGAGACCTGAAATAAGAGAACGGTAATAATTTTTCTTTGCGAAAACGCACTGGAGACACGTCAGGGGACTGAGAATCAGACACTTTGAAGAATTTTTTGAGCAAAATAAAAATTGTCAACCTAATTATATTGTTAGGCCAGGCAGAGATGTGAAAGAATGCAGTCTTTTTAGTACTGCAGTTTATTGAATGGAAAGACTTTTGTTTTAAGTCTTTTGATTTAACCTCAGTACTGTGACTTTCAAACTTAAGTCCCAGTCAATTTTGCAGTCTTTTATTTAAAAATCATCTGAAGCATTCAAATGAATTCAAGTCAAAAGAATGCATTCTTTTTGGACTGCTTGCAGTCTTTGAAGTCTTTCAAAAGTCTTTTACATTCTTTGCATTCTTAAAGTATTTTCAATGCATTCAATGTATTGAAGTTTTTTTACGGCTTTGAAGTCTTTTTATTGATTGAATCCTTTTGACTGCTGAAAGCTTTTTAACTGCTTTTAAGTCGTTTATCTTATTTTAAATAAAATCACCTCTCAATAAGATATTGTTTTCATTTGATATACAATTTGCTTTCATAAGCAGTGAAAAGTCTTCAATTAGTAATAAGACTTCAAAGCAGTGAAAAGACTTCAATACATTGAATGCATTTAAAAGAATTTAAGACTGCAATGAATGTAAAAGACTTTTCAAAGATTTCAAAGACTGCAAGCAGTAAAAAAAGAATGCATTCTTTTTATTTAAAGTCTTTCGACTGCTTTTGATGATTGAATTATTTAAGACTTCAACATAGAATGGGAATGGATTTCTGAAGTTAAAAGAATGAGATGATAAATTCTATTGCATTCCCCAAGAATCAGTTCAATGAGTGGGACTTTTCGGAATGCAATACCATAATATTGCATTCTTTTATAACTCTGGGCCAGGTAGATATCAACAAGATTTAATTTTATAAAAAAAATCAAATTAAATAGGTAATAGAACGGATTTTAAAATATTTCTTAGGCCACCGAAAATTCCATCGATATTCTAAGAAAAAATCTTCAATGTTAACATCATTTTTCGGGGATTTAAGATAAGGCCTAATTTGGTATACCATGACCAAAGCTAAGAAATGTTTATGTTAAATGTTAATACGCATTCTAGAAACATCGCTTAGGACTTTATTTTTCAATTTTAAATAAAGTTGATATCTTGTTGGGGTCTTCAGATATTCACTTTTAAAGCCTGTTCATTTGTTAATTTTAGACTGAGGTAATTTTTCTGCAGGAAATGCATAATAAACAGAAGGTTTAACTATTTGTTTTGAAATGAACGAAACAATAATAAAATTAAAATCAATAACAAGTTTTCGCGAAAAACCCATAGATTATATTATACCTGGGAAAACCTATAGCAAGCAAAGTTTTAAAGTTTTGTTTTTTATTTAATCTCTAAAAGATATAAAAAAAATATTTTATGAGGTCTTAGATAATTTTAGTTTTATGCGTGTATTTGAACAGTTATAGCAGGTGCTCAAAGTATCCTCCTTGGTTTTATATGAATGCTAGAATCCGTTTTCAGATTTCAATGCGAATATTTATTGATGCTAGCTGTTGCTCCACTTCTGATAACGCTTCGAGAATACACTCCCCTTATTCTCTATTTCAGTTTTCAAATTTGTTTCCATTCATCCCCATACGAAAAATCTAATATTGTAAGGTCAGGAGATTTTGCGGGCCAGTGAACTGGTCCGTTTCTTCCTATCCAACGATTACCATATTCTTCATTCTTAATGTAACCAATTCTTAACTTCTTGACCATGGTGGACTGGAGCACCATCCTGTTGAAAATATGATTAAGCTAGTTGAATCAATAAAATGTCCTCCGAAAGTTCTGGTAAATCGTTTCGCAAGAACTTCAGATAGTTTGAAGGGCCGATTAAGTTGTTTCCAATCACATCTGCCCACATATTGATGTTGAATTCGTGTTGAAATGACGATAGCTTATAAGTTGATATTTGTCCGTCCAAAAAATTCTACTTATATACTTCTTGCCATCCATGCTAAACTCTAGCAACCATCAAGCATTTCTTCTAAATCATCGGGAGGCAGTTTTTCAACAGGTGTATAAGTTGCCGAAAAATTATGTCAGAAATGGATGTAGACCTATACTGTATAAGAATTTGTTTTTAGAATGTACCCAAGACTCATATCCCAAAATATCTTTGACGAATAAGTGGACACCATGCATAAGGATTAATTATATTCTTTTTTATCTCACCATACACATTTATCAACTTTGACTCGCTCTACAAGTCGGTCCATTTATACAAATGAAATAATTCGTTGGAATACTAGAGCTCTTAAGAAGAATACATTGACAAAAAATTTGCGTTGGACTGTCATGGAGTAGATTCTCAGCTGCTGCAAACATTTTTTCAGAGATGCACAGGGCGACAAATCCTCCAATAGTATCTCTTGTCATATGAAAAGTGCTGCTATTCTTATTGTTCGGATATAGCAAAATATCGTAGGTCTCCTCTATTCCTGGTAATACGCACACAGGAATTATTGGTCCTGGTTTCTTACGAGCTGTTGCACCATCAAAACTTAAGGGTTTATGACTGCACTTAAAATGTTTGAGTACAGTGCGAGCGTTTAGTAAAGTTGGAGAGAATTTAAAGAAGATACAGATAGTTTTGAATGTCTTAATTATAGTAAATTAATATGTATTGATTTGATTGATATCGAGATTGATATGTAAACACTAATCAGATAAAAATATTTAAGTCATTTTGAAGACAGCCAGGAACGTAATAGTTTTTGTTGATTAACTCAGTCGTTAAGGTTCCAACAGGATTTTTCTTTCGAAACCATGTAATTGATAGCAACTTTAAAGAGAAGTGGACTAACGTGACTACTTGTAGATACAACGGAGTTCACGTTAATTGGTTTTAAAGAGATTCTTCCAAGAAAGTTTTTTTTTAATGCAGCTTGTATATTGGGATAAAACGGTCTTGGGATCTTTTAATCTATCGCTTTTCAAAAAAAAAAATATTCTTGACTTACGCATCAGTTCTTTTTAATTCTATAAATAACACAGCCATATTAATTTCGAGTAAATTTAAATTGTCAACCCGTTCCAAATAGTGATCTCTTGTTGACTGGAACATAATAACATCCGTCGTTTGAAGTACTTCCGGGTGATCCCATTTTTTCATTGTCAAATGATTCTTCACAATCTTTCGCAACTGCTGCTTCGTAATCTCTGCATTTCATAGTAACAAAGTTGTTTTGCAACAAAGCTTCAGCATAGTATAAGAAAGACCGTAAGTGTGAACAACCTCCAGCCAAATCAATTAAACATCCCGGCTGAGACCTTCCTCCATTTGGATAGTACGCAGCCTTGCCGATGGGTTCCAGGAAACCCAGTAATTTACCATTGGTATGAATAGACTCCACAAATATTGCGTCGGTAGAACACAGCCTTGTATCGCAGTTTGAGTAGTCGAACAGTGGGAAAGCTGGGTCCAGACCAGTGATAACACTTATTCTACCCCTGTTAACATTTTTACCAGCATATCCACATACATGTGCTCCAAGACTGTGACCTATTAAATTTAGGCTTTCAAATGGCATGCCTGCATTTTCGTTGAGAAAATCAATGAATGAAGCCATATTCTTGCCAACTGTCGGAACGGCGCTCTTCGAACTGGCGTAGTTTAAAGACCCAGATGCTGAATTCCAATCGACACTAATCACGTTAAAGTTTCCCACTTCCATTAAGGATTGGCGGATTTTCACGTTGACGTTGGAATTGGCGTTATCCTGCCAGCCGTGTACAATAAACCTCAAGACATAAAAAATTCAACATAAGTCCAAACACTCAAAATAAACTCTCACCTTGTAGGATTATCCTTGTTGAAACTGGAACTAGCCAAAGTATTAATATCATCCATGTACAACTGTTCAGGAGTCGTTGGGCTATCTTGAGTGTACAAAAAATATTTTACCGAAACAATTTTTCGATCAGTCGGTTGATTGTATTCATTTTCAAACTGCTCCCGCGTCATCCAGAAGAATTTTCCATCAACCGTCGGAACAAACCATCCAGAAGTTACAGTATTGTTTCGAAGGGGAATCGCCATTATTTCACCAACAAAAGCAGCCGCTACCAAAAATCTTAAAAATACTGCCATTTTACGCACTGTTACTTATGCCGAAAACTGATTAAATGAAGTTCCAAATTTGAGAACTCGTTTATATACGCTAAGGCCTCCACAACTAATCAGTATAGGTGTTTATGACTGAACAAATTGAACGCCATTTATTGGACCATAATAACATGATTTATCAATAAATTCTTCATTCGCTTATGATTATTGTGGGCTTTTTGTGTTAAAATTTCTAAATTCCTTAATCGATCGATAAGAATTTTGATAAGAGTCGGTCGGCTCATAATTGCATTTACATATATAATGTTTTCAATTAACATTGATATTTAGGGCTTCTAGACAGAAAAGTATAAAAAAATATACACTCTATGTACATATGTACTTTTAATGCAATTTAAGATATTAAAATCTTATCGATTTATAAAATATCACCTTGACCGTTGTAAATTTAACGTTTTTGAGTGAAAACAATTAATGTTAATGTTTCAGAATGGCCTTCAAAATAATATAATTACCAATCGTAAGTAGAAGTTCCACAATTTTTTTCCATTTTTATTTAGAAATCGAGTATCTATGTATGTCAGTTATAGGTGGTGGTCAGTTATTATAATAAGTCACGCACAATTATTTTGTTATTGATATCAGAGATCTAGGATATGTTAAAGATGATTTTTACTTTAATAAAATAGTAGAGAAAGTATGATGCTAGATTCTTTAACAACTTGTAAAATTAAAATCGCCGTTTTAACGACGCGACAAAAAAAAATTTAACATCGTTCTAATTCGACTTAAATTTTGCGTCAATAGATTTTGAGAAAAACGCAAAATTTAGGGGAACAAAATTTCTTTTATTCATTGATATATTTTTGTTGTTTGGACTGCCAATTGTGATAAACCAAAGGCCACCCACCCAATTTCAGAGGATATCTACCATGTACTCGTAACTGTATCTAGTGAAAGCGTCCATGAGAAGCCCAACACAAATATTCTAAAAATTATACTACATATCATTATTTGAATGTGTTAATATGACGGTTTTACACTAAAATAAAACCGATATTATGTGCCGATAGAAAACACAGCGTCGCTGATGAAGAAGCCATTGTCCGCAAAGATCCCATACGTTAGTCCAAAATCTACCTTGAATTGACGCCCAGAGGGCACCTCTGTAGATGTCAAACACTGCAAGCGCCAGGTGTTAGTTTCTTCATAGCGTCTTCACCAGTAAGAACCCTAGTGCGACGCTGTGTTTTCTATCGGCACATAATATAATAGTTATATTTAAAAAACAAAAAAACAAATTTCAAATAAATTCAAAAAGTTGATCTAAAATTACCAAAAAGATTATTTTCTTTTGCGGAATGATCCAAATCTACAATCTTGCAGTAATGTCGTCTGAAAGTATTTTCGGTCTTCCAATTTCCTCTTGAAAGAATATCATCCACAGGGTGGTTCTGAAGCCAGCTTAATGATGCTACTGCCGCCCGCACACTTCCAGGGGTATCACTAATTCCAGATTCTCGTAAAACAGAACGTATCCAACCACCAATCAAAGTCCTTGAGGCTGGTCTCACCGGTCCCTTAACACTTATAAACAGATTCTCAAGTTTATTCACTGTTGCTCTTCTCTCTTTAGAAAATGCGACTAAACGTCTTAGCCAAGAAACTGGGCATATTCTTTTGTTCTCATGTTCGATTAATTGCCAACTCGACTGTCTATGACGGTCTGAGTCAGTCTTCGATCCAAATGCTGGATGCAATACAATCTGGCTCCCATCATCAATAAATTCATTAGATGAAACTCTTAATAAGTTTAAATCATGAACTCTTCGCCCAGACGCAAGAAGCAGAATAATCGCTGTTCTCCTTGATGCTTCAAAAAGGGTCTCATTGTAATTCGTTGAAGTCAGCCAGTCTATTACTGTCCGAGGGTCCCAAATTTGAAGCTTTCTCGTAGCGGGCTTAGCTAACGATACTGCTTTCAAAATCTGTCTCACTAAGAAGTGTGAAGAGATATGATCGACTGCATTTGGCCCACAATATGTCAAAATTGCAGATTTATGAACGAGAATTGTACTTAGCGAATAGTTTTCTTTCAAAAACAGATGAGCCAAATGCCTAGCTACAATTGGACCCGGTGGGCAGTTTGAACTGAAATCGTTTATCTTGCACCAAGCTATCCACGCTCTTATAGCTGGTAAGTATGTTTTTAAAGTCGATGCTCTCTAACCTTTACTCAACAATTCTTTTTCTTCATGTGACCACTTTTCTACTTGACTACCCCAACCCCAACTTTTCATACATTCAGGCTCAAATGTTCTACCTTTCAGGTCGGGCATCCAAAATACTTGCGTCCATTCGGGGGCTACAATGAGATAGGTTCACCTTGAATGGTTTAGATGAGCTAAAACTCTGGGCATCAGATTTGGTGGAGCAAATATCCAGCCCAGCTGATAATTCCAATCGCGACTGAATGCGTCGAGAAATTCTGTCGTATGATCTCTCGGATCTATGGACACAAATCTTTTGACAACAGCCGTTCTTCTTGAAGCAAACAAGTCGATATCCGGCACCCCCCATCTCTCGAAGACAAGGGTTGTTGCCTCCGGTAGAAGATGCCATTCGGGTATAGGTCGTCCCCTTGAAAGCCTGTCTGCTATACCATTGTACCTTCCCGGAAGGTAGAAGGCAGAAATGATTATGCTGTATTGGTCGACAAGGTGGAGAATCTGATAGGTCAGATCTAATAGGCCAATGGACCTTGTTCTTCCCTCCTTGCGAATGTATGCCACAAGAGTACGGTTGTCTGTTTGAAGCAAAATGTGCGAACCTCTTAACTATTCCGCTCGGGCGCTTATTGCACTGTATACCGCATACATTTTCTTCATATTTGAATGCCAGCTTATATGTTCCCCTGTCCACTGGCCTGACATGGCTATCTCGTCCAATTGAGCGCCCCAACCAGAGGCTTTGGCATCTGTGACTAGAAAATTCGTTACTGCCGGCTTGTGAATTAGTGTGAGCTTGTCCGTGGCTCCGAGCCACCAATTGACCTCCTCCAAAGCCCTCCGAGGGATGGGGAGTGTCTGCCTTGCCCTTCTGCTGAACTTTCGAAGGAATATCTGAAGACAACGACAATTTAACCTTCCTCTTGGGATAACAAAACTTGCAAAATTCAACTGACCCAAAACTCTCTGCAGTTGATGCAGGTTGCACACATTTGCTTTTGACGCAAGACTCGAAGAGAAAGTCTGATCCTTTCTTTTTTTATCTCTGGAATACTCATACGATTCTCTTTCAAATCCCATTGAATACCCAGGAACTCTATAATCTTCCTTGGAGTCAGAACAGATTTTTTGAAATTTACCATCCATCCAAGGACCTTTAAAAGTTCTACGTTCTCCGCAACCTGGACAGTAAGTTTGGAAAAATCTTGGCAAACCAAAAGGAAATCGTCCAAATAAACTAAAACTCGAATACCCCTGCTTCGAAGAATCTCTGCGATCCAACAAGTTAGAGCTGAAAACAACCTGGGAGCTGACGACAGTCCAAGCGGAAGCCATGTTAGCTGTAAGAGTTCGCCTCTGTATACAATCCTCAGAAAAGGTCGATGGCTTTCTGCAATTGGCACATGAAAGTATGCCTGCGATAAGTCTATTTTCGCCATCCAATCGTTTGCTTGTATGAAATCTGGAACTGAGGCGTGAGAGATCATTCTGAAAGACTTTTCTGTTATAAACTTGTTCTATCCTCTGAGGTCGAAAACGGGACGAACACCCCTACTGGATTTTTTTATTAGGAACATTCTTGAAATAAAACTTGGGGGGTATTGTGGGGAAGGCTCCAAAACACCAAATTCTTTCATTTCTTGTATTTGGAGATCTATCTCTTGAGATGACTGTGAGATGCTTTTTAAAATGAAAGAATTGGCTCCTAGGTTCTTCCAATTGTCTTTGACAAACCTTAGCTGCCCTCCCCTGAAAAGTGCTTGTAAGTCATTTATTGTGCTTGATGCTCTCTTTAGAGCGAAAGGAAGTCACACCCCTCTTTTCCTTGTTATTTCCCTGTCTTTCTTTAAAATTGCTTCTGTGCGCTTCAACCTTCTTCTTTCTATCGTTATACAACGACCGTTGATTATGAAAGGGCCTTCTCTCTCTTGAACAAGAAGGAGTACTTAGCCAGGATTGAATGCCACCAAGTGATTGCATTAAAGCTTGAAGGGCATTTCTGTCAAAAAGATGCTCTGAGCTTGGATGAATATTTCGGAGTGCCACCATAACTTGCTCTGTTGAACCCCAAGGCTTCGGGCGTCCTGGTCTACGCCATCTCTCCAGCGCAAGCATGGTCTACCACGCTGTCGTCTACCATAGAATGTACCACAAAGAACTTTCCGAGCAGGTTCCTCTTCGCTCATGCGAGCTAGGTGCCCTGCCCACCGGAGTCTACCGAGCTTAATTTTTGTCACGATATCTGCTTCTAGGTAGGTTGCGTACAATTCATGATTGTACCGTCTCCGGAATCGTCCTTCCTCACATATGGGGCCAACAATTCTCCTTAAGACTTTTCTCTCGAACGCAGCTAAGAGGTCGGAGTGCCTTTTGCTAAGCACCCAAGTCTCGGATCCATATGTGAGTACTGGCAGGACCATGGTCCTGTACAGCAGCAGTTTTGAAGTTATGGTGAGATTTCTGGATTTGAAGAGCTTTGACAGACTATAGTAGGCTCTGTTGGATTTGAGAAGCCGCCCGCGTATTTCTTCTTCTATGTTGTTATCGGCTGCTACTATTGACCCAAGGTATTTAAAGGATTGCACCACTTCAAATTCGTGCTCCGCTACCTTGATTGTTTGACCAACTGTTCCTCTCGCATTCGACGCCACCATGTACTTTGTTTTACCTTCACTAATGTGCAGCCCCAGATTTTGTGCCGCCTGCTCGATCTGGATGAAGGAATCGTGTACAGTTTGTTCGGTTCTTCCGATGATGTCAATGTCGTCTGCGTAAGCCAGTAACTGGCTGGACCTGTTGACGATGGTCCCTCTTGTTGCCGTGCCAGAGTCACGGATTGCTTTCTCCAACGCCAGGTTGAAGAGGAGGCAGGCCAAACCGTCCCCTTGTCGGAGTCCATTAAAGATGTTGATTGGTCTGGATAGCAATCCGGCTATTTTTACTTGGCTTGTTACGTTGGTCATGGTCAACCTACATAGTCGTGTCAATTTATTTGGGATGCCGAATTCTCTCATGGCTTTGTAAAGTTCTACCCTGGCTATGCTATCATAGGCGGCCTTAAAGTCTATAAACAGATGGTATGTTGGGATGTTAAATTCTGGACATTTTTCCATCGCCTGCCTAAGGGTAAAGATCTGATCAGTTGTTGATTTGCCTGGAATGAAACCACACTGATATTGCCCGATGACGGTTTTAGCGTATGGGGTTATCCGGTCTTGTAGGATAGAGGAGAGTATCTTATAGGCGGTACTCAACAACGTGATACCTCTATAATTGCTGCACGTTGTGACATCTCCCTTCTTATGTATGGGGCATATTAAACCTTTTCGCCAGTCTTCTGGCATTTCTTCCTGCTCCCATACCTGTACTATAATATCATGAATTGCTTGACGTAAGGCTGGCCCGCCGTGATGGAATAATTCGGCTGGTATGCCATCGACTCCCGGGGCTTTGTTCTGTTTAAGCCGGCCTATAGCCTTCTCAACCTCTTCTATGCTTGGTGGCGGCAACATAGGGTATTCTTCTTGAAGTAGTGGAGCCTCCACTTCTGCAGTGAGCTGACCATTTAGCAATTCATTAAAGTACACTTCCCATCGCTCCAGTATGCTTTCAGGATCGGTGATCAGATTTCCCTCTCCGTCCTTGCAGTATGTGCAGCGTGGTGTGTACTGCGTCATGTTTCGGACGGATTGGTAGAACTTCCGCGCCTGGTGCGGACCTCGCTCTCGGCTGTTTTCTATTTCACAGATTAGGTTCTTCTCCCAGGCTGATTTCTTTTGTCTGTGAAGCCGTTTTTCTGTTCTTCTGAGCTCTTTATATTCCTCTTCGCGTGCCCGCGTTCTATGAGATTGTTGCATTGCTCGGTACGCAACATTCTTACGTTCAGTCGCTAGCTTGCATTCATCATCAAACCAGTCGTTCCGATTTTTACGACTGCTGCCTAAGATGGAGTTGGCAGTACTAATGACAGTATTTTTAAGACGTGTCCACTTCTCATTTACGCCCAGCATACTGGCTCCAGGACTTACTCTCCCTAAATTAGGTGTTTCTAGGGCGAGTCCTAACGCATTACCAAAGGTGTTACTGGTGTTTTCATTGCGCAGGGCAGCCGTGTTGATTCGAACCTGATCGGCGGATGCAATGCGTCTTCGCAAGGCACACTCTTCCAAGTTGGCAGTCAAAAATGTTGCAACCTAACAATGGACTCAAGATGTTCTTTCTTCGCTGGCTGGACGACTCTTGCATCACTTTCAGTCTGTAACTGACCAAGATTCAGAGTTCTGTTTGAGCATTCTGGATGACTCAAAAAATTATCCGATGGCTGCCATTGGAACTCCTGGTTCGCCTCCTCTTCATGAGGAATAAACATCCCCATACACTGGGACAAATAACTCACCTAGTCGCTGATCAATGGATGTCGGCTCCCGAGAACTCGATACTCTCTTCTGTTTGTTTGGTGGTGGAGAAATAATCATTTCACTCTCCGAGGAAGTAGAAGAACTCGATGACGAACTCCTCTTTGAACGAGGAGGGCTTTTATCTCTTTTCTTCGTTATCTTTGGTGATAAACTCATGGTTACTAGATCGAATAAGTAAAAACTTAATAAATTTGTAATTAAATCTAAACTTTTCAGATAAATTATATCTTCTAAACGTGAACTTTCTTGAATTACGACCTAACGGAACGAAATACACAACGCTATGAAGAAATTAACACCTGGTTGGCGCTTGTAGTGTTTGACATCTGCAGAGGTTCCCTCTGGGCGTCAATTCAAGGTAGAGTTTGGACTAACGTATGGGATCTTTGGGCGAATACACAATGGCTTCTTCATCAGCGACGCTGTGTTTTCACCAGGCATATAATATTGTTATTTAGTTGTTGTAACCATTTATTCCTAAATGCCTCCGCTTTTTTGAATTTGAATCTTTTCTCTCAGATTTGGTCGTTTTCGACAGTATTCTACGGCATTTTGTAAATTTAATTTCCTTTTGATTTCATTACACGAAAGTACTCGTAAGAAAGAAAAGATCCAGGATAGAGAGGCGGTTCCGCTTATCTCCACGTGTGTCGGCCGTAGAACTTTGGTTAGGCGACTTCTTTATGATCGAGACGTGCTCGCACAAGGCGGCCGGCGGCGGCGAACAGTGTCTGTTAAATCGGAACTGTTCAACGAATTTAAATTTGGCACACATGTTTAAACCAGTCTAATACATATTTGATCAAAATTTGGTTAAGAAAAACAGTAATTAACATTTTTCTAAAATTGGAGGGTTTTCATGTTTGCATGGGAGAGCGGAACAAATTTGTAAAATCTAACTTTTTAAATGGATTTAATTGAAATTTGGCACGTAGTTAAGATTGGTCCTATAGATATATGGGTTTAAATTTGGATAAGAAAAAATCATTAGTAAAAAGTTATTGAAATGTTCCAAAAATGTGAGTTAAAAGTTAAAAAAATTTGCAGGCAGAAATAAATGGTTTCGCAAAAATCAATTTTTTTAGACCTGGGTCAATGTATTATTTTTTTTTTATTTTTTATCAAAAGTATCTTGTATCTAAAAATAATGGGCTTAACTAGTTCGTTCTGACAATTAGTTTAGTACTGAATAAATCAAACTTTTTGATAAACACCACTGTCAAGACGGAATATTTTGAAACCCGATTCAGTGAGACAATTTTGAACATAACTCCCACATCTGCAAGTATCTGGAGCTGATCTTTTCTGTGCTTTAATTTTAAAGTATGAAGCACATGCTGGTATACTTCGTAGAGTCTTTTGGAAGTATTTTTTTTTAAATCAAAAAGTAAAAAAAAAACATTTTTTTCTTAGTACCAATATTCCAGGCTACTTATAAATAATAATTATTTTTTTATTTTTAGATAGTCAAAAATAGACCAATAAAATGATATAAGAATTTACTGAATTTATTTAAAGGAACTTCGGAAAAAGACATCTAAGAGTTTGTTGAAGATAAGGTTCGCGACTTGAATAGAATTATTTTACAACTTTGAGGGCTTGTAAATCAAAAAATACTTTGAAATCATACGCTCAGGTTATCTAAGAGCACTTAAAAATAAAGCTAAAAAGACTAGATATGACTTTTTCCAAAGACTTTTTTCCCCCCTCAGACCACTGTGCGGCGGGCGCGGCCGAGCTGAATAAATTCGGTGCAGTAGGACTGTGCCCGATCGGGACCGAGAGAGAGGATGAAGCAAGAGAACCAGTTTTGATTTCTCAATTCTGATGTTAAATTCAGTTAAAGTTGACTCGAGTTCGTGTCGTGGCTGACTTACATAATAGGTATAGGTTTTAGTTTAGTAGTAGGGACAGTCAGGGTGGCCAAAAAAATACCAGCCTTTGTAATTGCGTTTCAAGCAGTTTGATGTCTTATCTCGGTCTTGAGATATCAAGTTTCTAGCATGTTCCGTTTTTCCCGCCCATCCTAATTTTTTGACTTTAGGCTCAATTTTGTCTAGAAAATGCGTTCCGTTTTAATATTTTGTTTGTTTTTTGCTTTAAGCTCCAAAGGGGCTATGAATAAAAATGATTTTGTGTGGGTTTAGATATTTTTTATTTTATTTTTGTACTAAAATTGTTATAACATGTGTTCAAAGTGTTCTTTGGTTTTGTATGCATGCATGCTAGGGCCCGTTTTTGCATTTTACTGCAAATATTTATTGATGATAGCTGCTGCTTAACTTTTGATGACGCTTCGGTCTTCTAATTCACCTAAATTTGTTATTTTGGTTAAATAAACAAGTTCTTTCAGTCTTACTCATACAAACAAATTCAATACTGCAAGGTCAAGAAATCTTGCAGGACAGTGAAACGGTCCGTTTCTAATCTAACCAATTCTTAATTGCACGACCATGGACGGCTGGAGCTCCATCCTGTTGAAAGCTATTGGCATAAGAATGCCCTCCAATAGTTCTGGTAAATCATTGCGCAAGAACTTCAGATAGTTTGTAGAATTCAGCTTGGGAGAGTTTGAAAGGCCTATTAACTAGTTTCCAATTACTTCTACCCGCGTTAAGTCGTGTATGTGAAACTGCTCCTGTTTCTCGAAGCCTTCGACATGTATTTCCAAATACTCGTAAGATAGGAAGTCGTCGGTTTGGATAAAGTTTCTGGTATCTTCGTCGTGGTCCAGTTGAAATTCCAGTGCATCGCCCATAAACTAAAAAATTAATGTCAGCGTATTCTTGGTTTGTAAATGTGTAGACAGCGTTTTTAATCAAATATTGCCTTGGCGTTAAAAAATTAAACTGATGATTTAATTTCGTTTTCTAACCTTTTATAATATTTTTGTAAGGTAAATTTTCCAAAGAGGCCACCATAGCCCAAACCTTCCTCGTTTTGGGAATTTTTAAGGAATCGGGAAAGGAATTGAGGGTTTTCCCGGGTACTCAAATAAACGAGCACGTTTTAAGACCACTATGCTATTTTGAAAAATGTTGAAAAATTCTTGGAGAACCACTCTTATTGTCAACTGTTATTAAAACGTGTCCAAAATCAGAAAAGGGTTTTTTTTTTTATCAAAACAAAAAAGAAACATTTTTACATGTCTCAAGTTTTCCCATGTATCATACTCGTAAAATCATGTCATTGAGTTTTATTTTTATTATTGTTACGTTCATTGTTTATTACACATTTTCTGGAGAAAATTAAACCCAAAGTCAAAAAATTAGCAGGGGCAGAAAAAACGGAACATGCTAGAAACTGGATATTTCAAGACCGTTATAGGATATCATATTTGCCCTAGCGCAATTACAAAGGCTGGTGTTTCTTCTAAAAATAAAGACCTAAATGAAGTTTCTATCGCTAGTACTAAAAGCGCAATTACCGTTAACATGGGTCAGGGTACACCAAAATAGGCCTTTTCTTAAATCCCCCATATATGATATAAAAATTGGAGATAGGCCTTTGCTGTAGAACGATGTTTTTCTTAGAATATACCTAAGAACCCAAGAACTACACCCTAAAATATTATTCACGAATTAAGGGACACCCTGTATATAAAAATAAAATAATAGATTTCAATTTTTTTTTTAAATAAAGATAAGAATTTTAGTATTCAGTTAATTTTTTGGCCGAAAGAAACGGTGCAGGAAAATAAGTCCCCAGGAACTAAGTCCACTGGGGATTAAGTTCTCACTTAATGGGAGCGAAATCCACTTTACTAAAGTGGTCTTTGTTCCCATGCAAGGTGGGAAATTCGTTACAAAAAACTGTGGGTTTTAGTTCCCTTTGAATGTGAAATAAATTCCCCTGTTAAGCCAGGAAAAAAAAATAATTCTTCACGTATTTTTAAGTTTTATTAATATAAAAAAAATACATTCCTGAACAAAAAATTATTCTACTTCTATCGAGATACCATATTGATTTTCCATTTTAACACGCTCTATATTATATCGCCATTGAACCTTACACTGTTTTCACGAATGTTCAAATAACAAATGATATATGTATTGCATATCGACTGTAACATACTCGTACTTAACAAGATAAATTTAAGAAAACATAAAAAAGGTCTAAGAACTAACAGTAGTTTACAACGGGTTGGGGTCAAAATACTGTATGGGTCATAACTCATAATATTGTATTTAAAATACTGTAAGTCAAAATGTATCTCAAAATTCTGTATTTGAAAATGCTGTAAATAGGTTGAAAAATAAAAATCTTATAATCCCGTTTTTATTACGACACGTTTAAACAGTGAGGTATCTAAGGGGGGGCATGCTGCCCCCCTGCAACCCCCATGCTTGGGCACACTGTAGGATTTGGGATAGGTGCGAGGTTGGGTGTATGCAAAGTTTCTTTAGTATTTACAGAATCTGGAAAATAACCAACATAAAATCAATACTTCCACGTTTTCATGCATTTGTGATTTGGTCGTACAGCATTTTGAGATACAAAGTTTTGAGATACAGTATTATGAGATACAAAATATTAACCATACAGCATTATGACCATAGAGTATCATACAGAATTTTGACCATACAGCATTTTGACCCGCTCCCGTTTACATCTCTCTTTAATTTTTGTTGTTGGAAATTCATTCCCACTTTATACTTTTGAGTGTGTACTAATTTCCCATAAGAAAGTGGAGCTGGTTCTCACATAATGGGAACAAAGACCACTATAATAAATTGGATTTCGTTCCCATTAAGTGATAACTTAGTCCCTCAGTGGACTTAGTTCCTGGGGACTTACTTCCCTGCACAAGTGAGAACTTAGTCCTTCAGTGCTCAGTGGACTTAGTTCCTAGGGACTTATTTCCCTGCACCGAAAGAAACTGGTGTTTTTAGAAGCAATTTATTAAAAAAAATAGTCTTATCACGATAGATACTAGTTAGAAAATGTTTAAAATTAAGAAAGAGTTAGTAAAGTTAGAAAATTGTTAAGTAATATCATACTTAAGTAGGACCCAGTTATGCATCATTGAAAATTTTCATTTGCATTTTTAAAACGATTAAACAAACTGCAATGGCTATATTTGGTACCAAAATGAAGCTAATGGGTATAGTAGAATTTTTTTACTCTAAAAAATACAAAATTCTGTTTTAAACTTTCTTTTAAATCAACATTTATTATTTCAGTGATAGAAATCAATTTCAATGAACAGCTGATTTTCGTTTCTTTAACTTGGAACACAATCGTTCCACTGAATGTGTTCGATTCTCTTTCTATTCTCAAATGTCAGTTTTCCTTTCAATGATCAACTCTAACCACAATACCTTCAGTTATTTGTCGGCACATATTTTTTCTGCTTATTTTGGTTTGCGTTTTGTGATAAAACTTTGTTTTCCTTAAAAAAACATGCACCAACAAAATTTAAAAGAAATTAAAATTAAATAAAAATTAGACATGCGAGAATTTGAAATAAAATTAATTTTATAAGTGAAGAATAATTCCTGCATTTATGCTAAAAATGCTCCAAATTACAGCAATCGAATAAGCAGAGAAAATGCTTGGGTGGACATTGGTCTTATTTTGGGGAGAAGAGGTAACTACCTAGTTATTTTGTCGCTGTTTAAGTTTCAAGAAACAATTGTACTACTTTAGTTGATGAATGCCAAAAAAATGGAACTCACTTAGAGACTGCTTCCGCTCTATTTTCAGAGAAGAGTCCAACACTCCAAGTGGGTCAGCCTCGAACTTGAAGCCGAAGTGGGTTCATTTCGAGGCCCTAACATTTTTAATACCTTATATTAAGGTTCAAGTAGAGTAAGTATTTTTAAGACATACATTATGTACATATGTACAACTTCTTAAATACATAATTACTACCGAACGCTTTTATTTGTTCACAGCGATTGCGGTAACTACTCACAAGAAGCCTCAACAGAGTTGTTCAATGTTCAATGAGCTAAAAGAATCCGAGTTTGATTGTGAAAAGGATCCAATAATTACCTTGGGCAAGAGAAACGCCAAATCAACCAATCCTGCTCAAAAGAAAAAAAAAGGGATCTGATGAGGATGAGTTTGATAGGTTGTTGAAAGCTATAGAAAGGACGGAAATTCCCGTGAGCGCCACAAAACCATCATGCAGCTTATTTTTGAGGGTAGGGTATAGCAACACAAGTTGAACACTTCACTGCTAAAAGGCAAATAGAGCTGCAACAGAAGGTATTGCTGCTACTGATTACAGATTTTGGGGAAGATTTGTGAAGTGACTTATTTATTTTGTAATCCTATGCAGGTTTTCTTTTGTTATTTTTCTTACCAACGAGTACGTTTTTGTTTTGTTTTTATTGTTTTTGTTATTTTTTATCCTAATGAACACTTTTTGTTTGTTTTAAAAAAAGTCATCAAGGAACCGATTGAGGCTGTGAAAAGAAAGCTTTTAATAATGTTAAGCAAGTTTATTTTTAATAAAAGACAACAATCTATTGATTAAATTTGTGTTTAATGCTACATTTCTAAAAATTTAAATGGATTTTTCGTTTTATGTACAATTTTTTGTTACTGAAACTCTAAATTTGCTTCATGGTTGTTGCATTTTTGTTGTGTGATCAACAAGTGGTTGAGAAGAAGACAATTCATTTGTCTCGCGATTTGTTTGTCCTTGCAGATAATTGTGCTGAATAAGTCATTCTGCCTTATCCTAAAAAACTGCTAAAGCAATTTAACCCTGCAGTCGTCGCGCGAATTACTATTGTAATCCACTAATGCAAAATTAAGAATTCCGAAACACTATTGGTGGAGATTTGTTGTCTCTTTTAGTACTTACAGTTAAATAGTGAAGTTATAATTTATATTTTTTAACTTTAAATAATATGTAATTGCATTTTCCAGCAAAATAAATTTTGAAAAATTAACGCATACTGGTTTTATTATAATTTTAAAATGGATTACATACATAATATGTAATCCGCGCGACGACTGGTGTAACTTTTTGGCACGCGACGACTGCAGGGTCAAGAAAAGAAATATCTTTTATTTTGCATTTAAATTTTATTTGTTTTTTTAGTTGTTAAATAACAATTTAATTTAGTCTTTTTATACTGCTGCTTGTTTTATGTTCTTAAATTTTTTCATGCTGGAAATGAACATCTCCTTCAGCTATCATCCAATCTGCAAATCTATTTCGAATGTTTTTTGAGGCTGGTTGGAGCTTTCGTATCGAGCTACTCGTATCAGCTATTGGAACTGATTCCTTACTTGCATGTATTATTTTTCTTCGGGGTTGTAAATAATTATGCAAAGTGCAGAAGCACAGAATGAGTGGTTTGGCCACTTCTGGTTGAACTTTTAACGGTTTAAGAAGTACCCTCCAGGTGTGCGTGGGTATTCCAAATGTGCTCTCAACTATTCTTCTAGTTCTTGACTGCCTGAAACAAAAAGAAAAACATTTCCTAACGTTTTTAGCAATCAATTGAACTTAGTACCTGTAATTGAAAATTCTTTGTTTATAACTCAATCCAGATCCAGGGTATGGGGTTAAAAGATTATATTTAAGTCCAAAAGCCTCATATCCAACTAATACATGGGGTTGCGGATCAGTCGTACCTGGTAATGGCGTATCAACAGGAACCTTTACAGAACATAGACAAATTAACACATACAATTATTTCAATCAACGCGTAATTTATGTATCTACAAACCATTAGAATTTTTGGATTATTTATCCACGCTTTTCCAAAATTTGAATGCGAAAACACTGTTGAATCCGAATTTGAACCATGGGCACCGATGCTTACCACAACAAATCTGTAGCGCGCATCAACTACTGCCATAAGAATGGTTGAGAAGCATTTCTTATAGTTGAAATTGAAACTTCCCGAATTTCTTGAAGCAAACATTCTTACATGTTTCCAATGATCCAATGATCCAACACAATTCGGAAAGTTCCAACACTCAAGAAAACCGTCTGCGATATCTTTCCAATCACTTGGGCTATTTGGTATGGGCATACATTCTGGTTTCAAACGCATGTTAATGGCGTGGATTGTTTGGATAATGGAATTTCGCACTGTGGTTTTCCCCATCAAAAACCGGAATGAGAGGTCCGCAAAGCTTGTGCCAGTCCCTAGGAATCTGAAAGTAATTAGTACATAAGGTATTAAAGATTTGGTTCTTGCAAAAATTATCTTACAGATTACCTCAAAGTAAGACAAAGTTCTTGATGTTTAAATGGTGAACACGTGCACCCAAGAGGACATAAGCGTCCACAGGTTTTTTTCAAAACCCACCTCTGTCCACCAACTCCTACTCTCACCTCCCCGTGGTGAGCATCGGGTACATAGTACCTCAACTGGAGATTGGGTCTCAACCCCAGTGGAAAGTTGTTGGGGGTAGCAAATGAGAGGGGGGGAGAGGTGTTCCCACTAAGGCACCTCTCCTTTTACCCAGACGGCAGCGGAAGAATTCTCCAGATGGAATCAACGGTGGCGTCTACAGTTCCAGTTAGGATGAACTACTTGGTGAACACCTTTTATTCGCTACTACGAAATATTCGTAGCTCAGGCCTATAAGGAGCGGATTCGTCCGACTCCCTACCCTTGGAGTTATACTAAGGGTCTGGTCCTCCAGGTCGGGGGTTGTGCGTCGGGGTAACTTCCTTACCACGTAAAAAACTTATTGGTTCCGAAACTACAACAAGCCTTGGATATGGATGATTTTAATGTTGACGACCCCAGCAAACGAAACAAAGACAATGATTTTCGGTTGTGCACGTGGAATGTCCGGACCTTAAATAGGCCACGTGCTGCCGAACAAATAGTGGAGAGCCTGGATAGGCTAAAGGCTGACATTACAGCCATCCAGGAAGTGCGATGGGATGGAGAAGGCATACGAAGGATGAAAACGTGTGACACCTACTTCGGCGAGTGCTACAAGGAGCAGGGTCATCGGCTTTTTGGATGTGGATTTGTGGTAAGGGGAAGACTTAGGCAAGAAGTCTTGGGCTTCAGAAATGTAAGCGAGCGCCTGGTCACAATCCGCATCAAAGAGAAATTAAAAAAACGTGACGCTGATCTGTGTCCATGCCCCAACGGAAGAAAAAGATGACTCAACCAAAGAAGAATTCTACGACCTTCTGGAGGAAACGTATGATAGGTGCCCCAAGTACGATGTCAAGATTGTTCTTGGTGACTTCAACGCCAAGATTGGAAAGGAGGGCATCTTTGGTTCGATAGTCGGAGGACACAGCCTGCACGACAACACTTCCGGTAACGGACTCAGGCTGATTGACTTTGCGGCGGGGCGAAATGTCATCATAGCTAGCACTCGATTCCCACACCTCAATATACACAAAGGTACCTGGCAGTCTCCGAATCAACTAACCGTCAACCAGATAGATTGCGATAGACGCGAGACATGCTTCCAGTATCCTGGATGGATGAAGAATGCAGGTTGGCGCATGTAGCAAAGAACGATGCCTACCAATTAATGCTGCAGGCAAGAACCAGAGCTGCTGAGAGAGATGCCCGGGAGCTCTACGGGCAAAGACGAAGGGAAGAACGCCGACTTCTAAGGAGGAAAAAGAGAGAGCATGCGAAGGAGGCGGTCGAGTCTATTGAGGACTGTACCGGCAGGGGGGATGTTCGAAAGTTTTACCAAAAGGTGAGGCAATTCACCCAGGGCTACAAAGCTAGAACGGAAGCCTGTCGAGATGAGAGTGGGAATATGGTAGTGGACACGTAGTCCGTGCTGAGGATCTAGAAACAACACTTTTCTAGACTGCTGAACGGCGAGGAAGACCAAAATTCCGCGGAATGTTCCGGCGGAACATTCCATTCAACCTGGACGATGATGGTCAAAATTTCCGTCCACCCGAACTAAATGATAGCCAAGCTGAAAACGTACAAAGCTGCTGGCGCGGATGGCTTGCCAGCTGAGCTATTCAAAGCAGGTGGGGATGACTTGGTAGGGAGCATGCCCCAACTCATCTCAAAAATTTGGTCGGATAAAAGTATTTTTATTTTATTATGAATGGAACCTCGACATAGTGTGCCCTATCCACAAGAAAGGAGATGCCCTGACATGTGCCAATTACAGAGGTATAAGTCTCCTCAACGTCGCATACAAAATCCTGTCGTCTGTACTGTGTGAGCGCCTAAAACCGTTTTTCAACGAGCTGATCGACCCCTATCAGTGTGGTTTTAGGCCCGGCAAATCTACCCTGGATCATATGTTCACACTTCGACAGATTTTGCAAAAAACCCAGGAGTTCCAAATCGATACACACCACCTTTTTATCGATTTCAAAGTCGCGTATGATAGCGTGGACAGAGAACAACTATATAGATCCATGTCTCATCTCGGAATCCCTGACAAGCTCGTCCGCTTGTGCAGAATGACGATGGAGAAATCTCGTTGCTCCGACAAGGTTGCTAAGAACACCACCGAACCGTTTGATGTCCAGAAAGGTCTGAGGCAAGGCTACGCGCTATCATGCAACCTATTTAACATCGCTCTTGAAGCAATTGTACGAAACTCACACGTCAACAATTGGGAGGACGAAGCGAGCTGTTACCGGTGCGTTTGTAAGTATTGTTGTGGAGGCGGCGAAAATGGGTTTGGCTGTTAATGAGGACAAGATGAAGTATATGCTATCATCGAGAAAGGAATCTCAACATCATCGACTCGGGCAAAACGTCACGATGGATAGGTATAACTTCGAAGTCTTCAAAGACTTTGTCTACCTGGGCTCCACTATAACATCGCAAAACGACATCAGTGCAGAGATCAAGCGAAGAATTACTCTTGCCAACCGCTGTTTCTTCGGGCTAAGAGACCTCATCATCCCGGTCCTGCTGTATGGGGCAGAAGCATGGACACTGTCTAAAACGGATGAAAATCTGCTTGGGTGCTTTGAAAGAAAAGTTCTTCGTTTGATCTTCGGTCCAGTCTGTATCGATGGAGTATTGAGGAGAAGGTTCAACATCGAGCTGTACGAGCTTTACAGCGACGTTGACCTAGTCAGGAAGCTGAAAATACAACGGCTGAGATGCCTGGGACACTTGGAGCGTATGGACACCGACGCACCAGCCCATCGAATCTTCGAATCCACCCCCGATGGTCTGCGCAGCGCAGGAAGACCCCACCTCAGATGGCACGCACAAGTGGAGAGCGACCCCAACCAACTTGGAGTGCGTAACTGGAGGCAGCTAGCTAGAGACCGAGCTAGTTGGAGGGGCTTGTTGGTTGAGGCATTAGTTCACCCTGGACTGTGAGCGCCATCTAAAGTAAGTAAGTAAGACAAAGTTTTTCTTTGGAACTTATATAGTCCTGTGGATTTCGAAACAAATTATTTTTTGGTTTAATGTCACTACTAATTTTAAGTAGAATGAAATTGAATTGTTCCTTTGTCATACGGAAATATTCATAAAACTTGACTGGGTTTGTCGACTTTTCATTAAATTGAAATACTCTATATGAGATTTCCGCGCCCGATAGATGGGATGCACTTGATACATACGCTTGCGCGTTGAAAAACATTTTCTTTTCTGAATTATTCTGAACAATGATAAAATCAATAAAAGTTTCTTTTTGTTCGATGAATTAACCATTTTTAATTTTATTTTGCTATTGTTCACTCTTTTTTCACTTTAAGCAAATTCCCGATCAGCTGGTCAATAAAATATTTTAGTGACAGATCTTTTCAATGACAGATCTTTTCAATGACAGCGAAATTATTGATTGCTATAACCGAGTTGTCAAAAAGTATTCCACCGTTCCACTGATTTGTATTTCAATGATAGCTATAACTGGGGCCTTATACCTTAATACTAACCTGTTTAAAATTTTGCTCCATTAGTATTAAATCAATATAATTATAGCTTAACTTAGAGCCCCCGATTCGTACCATCAGTAAGTTAGTTGTAAGATAATGATAACTAAGCTAGTTTTTCATGAATTTGTTTTCTAGCTTTAAGATAGTAAGTTGAATTAACAATAAAAAAAAAAAAATATCTAAATCTCAGCCACCAAGTATGATGCCAAAAGGCCGAACCTCTGGTTTAAAGATTAAGATGTTGCAAATGCAATAGTGCTTGGTCTGGATGATTAATAGCAGCATACTCGAGACCGTACAGAAAGCCATCCCATATATCAAGCAGCAAACCTTCATGGATCAGGAGGCGGTTAAGTACGTAAGAAAAAAAAAATACTCACAAACTTATTTGGGATACGGTTTCAATAATTTATTTAACTTCCCAAAAGGATCAGAGACGAATTACTCGAATATCGATCCTGGTGTAATACAAAGTCTATGCTAATTAATATATTTAATAAGATATTAAAACTAGCAATTAAATTTAATTAGCACCAATTATATAGCGTCACTAAAAAAGTAGCAATTAATATCACGCTAGTTGATATTTTCTTACTATTCTGAACTTAATAAGTTGCTTTCCTTTATGCTCAATTTAAATTATCTAGTCAAATTAAAAAGTAATTTAGTCTAACATGCCAATGTTTATCTCGTGAATCCATAAAAATAAATAAGGCTAAAAACCTTTAAAGCTTCATGTCCAATTATTTTTTTACGTCAGTACAATGGCAGTTCTTCAAATATTCTTACTTTCCTTAGTTGTATCTGGTTTGTAGAATTTTTTTTTTCTATTTGAACCTCTGTCTAAAAGCTGATTTATTCTTCATATACAGGTTCATCCTTTAATTTATCGTATGTTCTGCCAAATACTGATCCCTGGTTTGTGCCAAGTTTTGTAAATGGCACCTTTACCTGGATATCTAAAGCTTTAGTTGAATCTGAACTAAGTTCGATGATTAAAATCCCTGATCTCGTTGACTACATTTTATACACCCAGGCGAATAAAAAAAACGGCCAGAACTTAACGCATAGCGATTACACGATTTTGAAGCGGTCCAATTTTAATGCAGCAAATCCCACTAGGTACCTAGTTAAAAAGACAAATATTTGGAATTCTCTAAGCTTTTTAATACTTTAACTTTTTTTATATGGCCAGAATCATCGTTCACGGCTTTAAATCATCATCGGAATTACCTGTGTGTACGTTGCTTCGAGATGCCTATCTGAAAAAAGGACCCCACAACATAATATGTGTGGATTGGGCTCAAATTGCAGAAAAAACATATCCAACGGCCCGTTTTGTTGCGCCTAGTGTTGGTAAGGATTTGGGAAAATTTGTTCGTTTCCTTTCCACAGCTGGTGGGATGCCGATTCAAAATCTAATCATTGTTGGCCACAGCCTGGGAGCACACATTGCTGGGATCGCTGGAAAATCTTTGCAAAGCAATAATATCAAGATTCCGTTGATAATTGGATGTGATCCTGCTTTTCCGTTATTCGATTACAATGATTGTTCGTCAAGACTTTGTAAAACTGATGCTGATTTTGTAGAGTCCATTCAAACTTGTGGGGGAAGATTGGGATTTTTGAGACCGATCGGAACTGGAACTTACTATCCAAATGGTGGAGTAGGACAACCTGGCTGTGGAGTTGATGTTATAGGATCCTGCTCACACTCGAGATCTTTTATGTATTTAGCAGAGGCTATCGAGCTCAATGACTTTCCTACCATGAAATGTAAGGATTATACAAGCGCTGTGCATAAGCGATGTGGAAATACATACAGTTCGGTAAAGATGGGATCACATGCCAGCTTCCGAACTAAAGGAATCTTTTACGTACCTGTAAATAGAAAATCCGCTTATGGCAAGGGATCTTAGGGATTGCGATCAAACAATGGATAGTGCTTGTGTAGATAAACCTAATTTCTTGAGCAGAAATTATGAAAAAACGAACTTGTATAAAATATCTTTCTAGTTCATGAGTTTTGAGTTGTTTTCTTTCAGCAGTCCTTGCACAAGATCATTGCAATATTTGTTACTTTCGATAGGGAAACATTTTAATGACACCTTATTGGTTTTTTTTTTTTTGGTCGAGGTGAAAGGTAGCTTTTTTGCTTATATACTTTTTGTAGTGCAGATCATGGTTGAACTTTAGTTAATCCGGCGGTATCGGTGGGTTGCAAATTTTGGTGAGATGATGAACTACATAGAGAACAACTGTGTCTAATTCTTAACCTATCATATTACACTTTAACCATTTGATATTACACACAAGTACTTACGTGATTTTGCCGTGCAAAAACAGGTAGCGAGATCCCAAGAAACGAACGGCCTTAAAGTGGGATTTAGATTTAGTTTAAGTCAATGTGTACACCTGTTAATAATTATTTTTCACACTTACACATGTGATGAAATACACAGAGAAAATTTAAATTTAAAATACTGTCAACGGCGATGCCTGATTGAAAAGTTAAGAGTTCAGCTACTTTCTCCATTGCGTCCAACCCATGCGTTGGCTGTTGGTTGTTTCTCATAAGAACGTGTGTACGCAACTGGGCTATCATTTGTGTTTGTCGAAACATTGCATGCAACGGGTTCTATAGATCTCCCCCTTAAATCAAAATCTGTCAAATTTGTTGTGAATTGTGATTGAAACAAGCGAAATTGTGGGATCTGGGAGGATACTGATCGATACGATATACACAAAAGTCACTGTTTGGTTCAAATGTTGGTCCTGCGAATCATCGGTCCCTACTTCTTCCACAACGCCTCTCGAAGATGAGGGCTACATATTGATAATATTATAAACTTCTTGTGGCTAAACTGATGAATAATATCCATATCTACTGACAATATGTATTTTTAACAGGAAGGACACGCCACACACTGCATTGGAAATCGTGGGGTTTCTGCCTCAAGATTTCTCCTTTTGGATCCATATTAAATCGCAGTTAAATACAAATAAACCCCACACAATTGAAGCCTTTCCTTTTAAATCAACATAAAGAAGATACAGATTAAACACATACACTTCCGGTTAATAGAATAGGTTCTTAGCTTTAACAGGAAAAAAAAGCTTTTTCCACCGAAAAGTGCTGTACAAAAAGCTTTTTCTTGATGCATTCTCAAACCTCTTTTTATTGCCGTTTATTTACAAGAAAGAATCAGCCTGAAATCCAGCCTAACTGTAAAATACATAAATAAGCGTACTGTGGAATGCATAAAAAAGAAGAGTTTTTCTTATCGGTGAATAGAAAAGGTTCATCTACTTTAAAGATAGTTCTGGTTCAGGATTTGAAAGATCAGTGCCTGTTATTCCAACTTAATGTAGTGTGAATATTACAAAAATATTAATACGAAATAATGGGACAAGCAAAGTTCCTTAATTCGGAGGAAAAAATAAAAATTCAGTTGTTCGGAGAACAAAGTTAAAGTGCGCGTTTTTTTGTGAAATAAATGGGAAAATCGCAGATTGTTGGTAGAGTACAGTGTGAATCTGGGCCATTAGCCAGAAGCATGCTCCAAAAGCATCGTGGAAAAGAATTAAAATCAGGTGTTAAACTCGTATAAAGACAGGGGACAGATGGTTCTTGTCCGACGCCAGATGTGTGACAGGTGGTCCAGGTTATCAAACACAAGACGATACGTCAATATTACCAACGGGGATAAAGTCATCGTCCAAATACGGCTAAGAGCCCAACTAAGACAATGGCCGAGAGCCCAACCAACATTAAATTAGTATCTTGTAAACGAAAAAAAGATAATTTTGGAAGAAGAATCCCTTAGCTCCGTAAGATCTGCACGGAGGTCTACTGTATTAGTTGATTTTAATTTTCACGTGAAATTGAATTCCTCTCCATCTTAGTCTGGATCGGTTCGGGACGGGGACTTTGATCGCGTTAAATTGATTTTTCGTTTCTCTTTTAACTTAGGAGTATGGGACGGAGGTGCGCTGAATACGTTCATTATGCGAACTCCATTGTGAATGATCTTTTTTAATAGGGATATTTGAAAATGAGAGAGTTGATTGGGATCAACTAGGGAGCGAGCTTCTAACCGAAAAAAGGTAAAGAGCTGCGCATTATAGACGTGACTGAATACCGGGCACAATGGAGGGAGCTAGGTTGAATTGGAGGAGGCCACCAAGAAGTGACTTTTTGTGAGATTCTAGTAGGTATTATATGCAGATCGACGTGGAAAAGTTCTAGAAAACGAAACATCATTTTTAACAAATAAAATCGTTAATTTTGTTTATTTGGAGCTTTAGAATATAATTTTGAGGTAGTTTCCAAAAGAAAAGGGAAAATCATTTTTTTTATCTGCCGAAGGAGTAACTTTAAGAGCTAGGGCCAGGTGGCCCTAAAAGATTAATTTAATTTTGTTGGAAAACTGATAAGCATATTTGCGATAACTTTTTCTGTGAATACCGTATTGTTCTGTTCGCCAGTTTGGGCAAACATTTATGTTCCGCTAAGCCTTTGTTTTTTTTAAAAATATGGGACTTCATAACCCCATATTTTAATGCTTTGTTCTTTCCAGAATCTTTCCCAAGATCATCTTCGTTTCTTTTCATTTGTGGCATCTAACAAATTAAAAAAAAAAATAATTTCTTCATAAATTATTTTTCACATTAAATTTTTTAAAAATTGTTTTTACTCTAATACGAGTGTATTTAACTTTCGCCTCTTGTCAAAGTTCGACATATTGTCACATCTTTATTATTAAAAAAATAGGGTTTTCCCCTTATACTCGTAAATGTTTCTCTAATAAAAACATTAACTTCCTTTTAGAATTAAATTTGTGTGTTATAAATTCAGTTTGGAATTATCATTTGGTTTCATCAAGGTTTGGGAAAGTTTTCACAACGCTTAAGAAAAATAAACTTCCTGGCGCCCATAGTAAGTAGAAGCACGCCCCTGTACTTCCAATCGTTTAATAATTTTTTTATTGATACTTTTTTATATTCCAATAATCGAACGCGGATTATGCGTCCGCAATTCGTTTTCTTTTATTATTAAAATTATTAAAATTATTTATTGGATTATACAGGATGATTTGCATAAGGTGTGACAAAAAGCTAGGGCGTGTAGGTTGGACTTAGACAAGAAAAAAATCGTATGAGAGAGGGGGTCTATTTCCCCCCGTTTAGGCGGGAGGGGCAATTTAAGAAAAAAATCACTTAAAACAGAAAAAAAATTATTAAAAAATAACGGTGATACCTACAGAGTAATGGTAAAGCATTTTGAAAAGCCATAAATACATTATTTAATTTTGTTTTTAAATAAAGTTGTTCGAGTAAATAGTTTTTGAAAAATTAATTTTCGAAATCAAAATTTTGAAAAAAAAAAATGAAAAATTTTTTTTTAAACAATTTTTTTCCAAAATTTTACGTAACTAAGTATAATTTTTTTATTCAATATTCAATGCTCTTATTAATTTTTGATCAAACACAAAAAACCGGATGTCAAAATGTTTTGTAGTTTTTGAGAAAATCAAAAATAACAAAAACTACTTTTGTTCTAAGAAAAGCCTTTTATTTTAGTTCTTACGTTTTTGGATTCTTAGGTGAATTTACGATTGAAAGGATTAACTTTCTTTTTACTATTTTTTTAATTATCGTCTTATAAACATACAATAATGTGGCAAAGTACTGGATTAACCATATTTCACACATTTTTTCATTGAGAACACCTGCGTGAGAGCATTGGTTTAAGATTGACCTTAATTCAAAGTTTAAAATTTTTTTTTTCAACTTTGGGTTTTACAGGGGTGTACCCAAATGAGTACACTGGCTAGATGTATGTACACAATGTTCTTATTTGTGAACAATTTTGAAACAATCCTTTTCGATGCACAGCGTTGTGTGGCATTTCTCACAAGTCCATCTTGCTCTGTTGTGACAAATTCTGCATCGTAGCTGATTTTTTATTTTTTTGGGGAAGTGCCCACCCTCACTGCTTTGCTTATCACAGATTTGGGAACTGTTGGTTTGTTTGGTGCTTTTATTGCAGGCCCCGACCGTAAATAAGTTCTAACAATTGTTCTTATAAAGTTGAGTAGATCGCGATTTTCGCTTGTTTTCAAACAATAGAGTCTCCATGCATTCACCACCATTGAGTTGATCATATGTGTGAATAATGGCCACCACCATTTCTTGCCCTTGGTTTTGATTCTGTAATTGTTTACAAACTAGTCATGAAGATCGACGCCACCCATGCCTTTATTGTAGGCAACTAATGGCTTAGGCTGGGGAATGGGAACTTTTTCTTTTTCGGTTGCTGACCATCTCTTCACTTTACCCAGTGGTTTCAAAATGTCATAATTAGTTGCAACGGTTACAACAGCATTGTCTTTCCATCTCGCAAACAAAATATTGTTGCTTTTGTCAAATTTGTGGTGGAAGTAACCACGCTTTGCCTTCATTACCATCTTCAATGATTTCAGTGGACATTTTCTTGTTCGATTATCACGAACCGTACCAGTCGCTCGAAATCCTTTTCCACGTAAATTAACCATAAGGTCACGGCTGGTAAAATAATTATCAAAAAACACGGTGTGGTCACTAGGCGTTCTTACAACCTCCAGCAAATCAAGCACCACACGACATCCAAGGGGGAGACATTTATTCGATGGATTGACATTCTTGGCTCCACAATACACATCAAAATTATAGCAATATCCGTCGCTACTGCAAAGCATCCACTCCTTATATCTAAACCGAACAGGTTTTCCTCGGATAAATTGCTTTGCGGAGTGATGACCAAAATACTTAACCCTAGCCTCGTCAATAGACAGTTTCTCGTGGAAAAAGTTCCATTGCTGATAGTTATGGCAAACCATTTTCATCAATGGCCGAACTTTTGCTATTTTATCGGTTTTGTCAAGAAGAGAATTGTTGGCCAAATGAATGAAACGTTTAATTTCTTTGAAGCGATTACGGGACATGGCGTTAGCTAACAAGGGAATTCTGGTATCTTCGTCTAAACACCAATATAGTGATTCCCGGGGCAACGTGTGATAGCCAGAGAAAAGCATTATGCCAACAAACTTTTTAAGGTCTTCTTTCGTAAGGGCGACTGTGTGACAGTTTTGTCCAAGTGCGTATATTTGACTTTGCTGTATAATCAAATTCGTCACTGCGTCATCAAAAAAATGTTCAAAGATTTGAACTTCATCTTCCAATTCCAATTGTTCTTTCAGTTTTGCCAAATTTTCCAAATAATGAAATGTTGCATTCATTTCAGTGGAATACAACACATGATTTGACCATTTTGGAGTTGTACATTGTGATTCACCCCTATTTCTAATGCCTGTCGTTGAATTATCAAGTGGAATGTCGTCTTCGCTTTCAAAGCCATCGTTTACTTCAATTTCTACCGCTCCTGGGATGTCAACCGGAATAGTAGAATAAAAAAAAAATCATCCTCACATAATGTCTTCCTCATCCGTTTGGATATCCACATCCTGTGGAATAACAACAATGTCGACTTCATTCCCGTTATCTTGGATATCATCGACAGCCATGTAGAGGTTTGGATAGCGTCTACCATAAAAGCTGGTGCAGTTTATTGTTGGAAAATCCATTTTTCTAAAAATTCATTAATGACGAATATTTATCACGGTTTTGGCCAGTGTACTCAATTGAGTACACCTTCTTTAAATTCTACTTACCGTGGGCAAAAATTGTATTTTTTTTTTAAATCGTTTGGAATCTTTTTGTTCTATATTTTATCTAATAAAATCAATCGATAATTTACACGTTAGGCAAATATTTAAACTTTAACAAACCTTTTAGTTTTGGTATCACACAAATCTGCTAAATTCGAAAAGTGATTCACACAAAAGTTAATGAATAACCAGGAAATTATCTCTCAAGTTCCACAATTTTTTTTCAAGTGACAAGGCACATGTCTATGATTGATTTAAAATGCAAAGAAATTTAAATCAAAGCCTACTTAAAAAAAAATGTTTAAATCTTATAAATTACTGTACTCAATTGAGTACAGTGGCAGCTAATGGGTTAAGATGATCAAATATTCAACATCGACGAAACAGGTTTATTCCACAAAATGACACCTAATAAAACATTAAAATTCAAAGGTGAAAAATGCGTTGGAGGTAAAATGCCAAGAGAGCTAATATGACCGGAACTCCTAAACAAAAATTGTTGGTTATTGGAAAATCAAAAAAGCCGAGGTGCTTTAAAAATATCAAGAAACTACCATAATTATATGAGTCCAGTAAACGAGCCTGGATGACATCAGAGATATTCGAAAAACATTTAAGAAATTGGGATAAACAGTGGACAAAACGAAAGGAAAAAAATTCTGTTGTTAGTAGGCAATTGTCCTGCACATCCAATGATTGATGGTCTTGTTTCTATAAAGGTTGTATCTTTGCCACCTAATACTGTTTTACAACCAATGGATCAGGCTATAATCAGAGCACTACTATAATAAAGAGCACTACATAAAGCTTCAAGTACTAAACATAATTCGTAACATCGAGAAACAAGACGAACCATATGTATTGAGTTTGTTGGATGCCATTCCAGAAAATGTGGAGAGTGGTGATGATATTGATGACAATGAGGAAGGTAAGAAGAGTGTTTAGTCTTGATTCTTAAAAATTCTGAAAATATTTTATAACATTTTTACTTACAGACACTGAAACACAAATTCAACTGAAAATTGAAGATGCACTTCAGGCTGTCAATACCTTGAAATCGTTTGTTTTGTGGAATGATACTTTTGACCGAGGTTACTTTTAAATAAATAAGAAAAAATGGAAAATCGGTTTTAACGAAACAGCGGATATAACGAACAAATTTTCCAGTCCTGTCGAGTTCGTTATAACCGATTTTGACTGTATACTTACTTACATACTTAAGGTGGCGCTACAGTCCTGGGTGGACCAGGGGCCCAACTAACAAGCTTCTCTAGCTAGTTCGGTCCCTAGCTAGCTGTCTCCATTTTTGCACGTGAAGTTGGTTGAGGTCCTCTCCCACTTGTGTGCGCCACCTGAGCAGCGGTCTTCCTCTACTGCGCCGTCCCTCGGGGTTGGATTCGAAGACTTTCGGGTCCATTCGCTCTGCATGACCTAGCCATCTTAGTCGTTGGACTTTAATTCGTTTGACTATGTCAGTTTCGCTGTACAGCCCATACAGTTCGTAGTTATATCTTCTCCTCCACTCCCCGTCTATGCAGACGGGACCAAAGATCATACGAAGGATTTTCCTCTCGAAACATCCTAAAGCGCTCTCATCCACTTTCGACAAAGTCCATGTCTCTGCACCATAGACAAGGACCGGGATGATGAGGGTCTTTTATAGAGGGACACTTTAGTTGCTCGAGAGAGGACTTTGCTACTCAATTGTCTTCTTAGTCCAAAGAAGCAGCGATTGGCAAGAGTTATTCTCCGTTTGATTTCAGCGCTGGTGTTATTTTCTGAGTTTGTAGCGGCGCCTAGGTATATGAAGTCCTTCACTACCTTATAGTTCTAAAATGACGTTCTGTCCAAGACGTCGGTGTTGTGTGTCCTTTCTTGATGACAGCATATATACTTGGTCGTGCCCTCATTTACAGCTAAACCCATCTTCTTCGCTTCGGTCTCAATGCTAACAAATGCGCCACTGACATCACGCTTTGTTCTTACAATAATGTCAATGTCGTCGGCGTATCCGAGTATTGGACGGACTTTTGAAAGATTGTGCCTCTTGTTTTGACGCGCGAGTTTTGACCTATTCTTTCAAAAACTATGTTGAAGAAGTCGCACAACAGAGCATCGCCTTGCCTAAGATTTTGACTGTATATCTACACCAAAATTCAAAAGGATAATACTTACAACTTTAACAAACAAAAATATTAATCTATTTTTGTTATCCGTGTTTTTTAAAAATCTTTAAAAATACTTATGAAATTTTTTTCTTGTAGGTATATACATTATGTATTATATCTTTATCCCTTTTGGTCTTTAATCTGTTTGAAAATTTATTTTAAACGAAATGAACTTTTATTATATGAATTTTTAAATTCAAATATGTATGTAATTTATTTTGAAAATAAATTTAAATATGAACGTCTATTAATGCTATTTTTGGTGTTTCTTTTATGTAACATTTCTAGTAACATTTTTGTATTGTAATTCCGTTCTGTGGTCTATTTCACCAGATTACAATTATAATAACAAATTTGTAATTGTTACCTACAATTACAAATTTGTAAACTGATTTTCTGTTTCACAAACTACAAACATAATTCCAACAAATTTGTTGGAAAGAGAAAAGATTAAGGGAAATTGTGTTTGTTATTTACAAATAGAAGAAAAAGCCGTTTCACCGTTTAATTTGCAAAGTTGTAAATAACAACTGTTTCTGTACAAGTTTGTTAGCATTCGACACATCATAACAAAAATGAATAAACAAAATTTTAATAGATAAAGATTGGAAATACCTAAGAGATGTCGTGTGGCAAAATTTAAGACGAGATACTGTGGTAAGTAAAAATAATTTCCTTAAAGGATGATCATAAGATAAAATGAAAGGCTAAGATTGTTTATTTTAAATATTTCTAATCCACCCTCCTATTTAATTTTTGTCTCTGCCTTTTGTTGCATCGCATAAATTCACCCTATGAACCAGGGCTCGGACTTTACTTCGATCGAAGTAGATGTACTTCGATTTTGAGAAGAAAAATTAATCTACTTCTCTACTTCTCTTTTTTAGGATCTACTTCTCTTTGAAAAAATTCTGCAACACAATTAAAGACAGCGATGGTCACTTTGTATTACATAATAATTCAAGGTGTATCTACTTTAAAACTAGTTGAGGCATTTCCTTTTCACAAATACTCTATCGAAATTTTAAATGATGAATGGAGGTCATTCCGCATTTACGATATTAATAAAATAGAATAAAGTGATTTGCCTAAATTTTGGTATTCTATAATGAATACAAAAAATATAATGAAACAATTTGTTTTAAAAAATTTATCGGAGTAATTTAGCTGTTTTGCCTCACAGTTACGCCGCAGCTGGAAGAAAACTTTAAGAAATGAATTTAGTAAAAAACAAGATTATCTACTTACAGGTAAGACTTACAAAACGTAAAGATATTTATGAGCCACCGTTTGAATTGATAAAATTCATACAAAAATACAAGTTTGTTGATGGAAAATTTATTTTAAAATAGTTATATTATATTACTATTTTTAACAATTCTGAAGCCTAAATTTATTTATATATACATATTATGTTTATATAATGTTTTTTTTTTTTAAAGAAGTCTTTATGTACACTGTAATATGTATATTTAATTTGTTTCTATTGAAGTCTGAAGTTTGAACTTTTGTTAAGAATTTTGTTTCAAAAAATTAATTTTTATTTTAATTTCCTAAAACTACTTCGAAAATTTTGGATCTACTTCAGTTTTTTTCCGTTTTTACTTCGAAAATTTAAAACCTAATTCCGAACCCTGCTATGAACGTTGCACATCAAGCCGCATTTAAAATTCTGTTTACTGTTATTTTCAAGGGCAAAGTGGACAACAGTAAAAAAAAACAGGGGCAGCTGGTGGCCCGCAGTCAAAACTGACGGATCTAGACAATAATTATAATCGACATTGTGAGCAAAGATTCACCTATTGTCGAAGGAATTGAAGATGAGCAACCGCGAAACAACGATGATAAAAAATCTGTAGCAAAGATGTTTTTTTGGAACAATCAAATATGAGCACCAATGACAAGGAGAAGACGTATGTAAGTTAAGAAGTTACATGCCTGATTTTTTCATCCGATTAATTTTTTATATTATGAACAATGCATAATGTTTAAATACCTAACATACGAGTACATCATATTTTTTTTTTCTTTATAACAGAACACAAACACAAGCACCGAAACCTAGCCGAAAAAGAAAGACGCAACAACAATATGACAATGTTGATGTTATTGTCCCTCTTAGGAAAAGAAGGTTAGAGCTGGAGATTTATAATCTTCGGCTAGATGCTCTTAAAAAAGAAAAAGAAATGGGGTTACCAAAAAGTCACTTCACCACAGCTATTGCCAAGAAATACCTAGTTTTAGAGAGTAACGAGTGCAGCAAACATGCAAGTGAAATAATCATAAATGGATTTGATGATTATTGATTATCCTATTATAAAAGAGATTTATGTTTTAGAAGTTATGTAGTTTATTTTTTGTTAATTTATTAAAAAAAAGTATTTCTTATGAAATAAATGTATTATTTTTGTTTTGTAGTTGTATTCTTTTTTATTTCAAGAAAAAAAGTTTAAAATACTCGTATAACTCAATGTATTTTCCCCGTCTAAGTTGTCAAAGTTATCATGTAGGTTTTCTTCTTCTTCATCCCCTGTTGCCAATTCAATGATGTCATTGGTTTCATCTTCTCGGGAAAGGTTTGTCAAAATTATGCAACACTTTATAGGTACGAGTAATTTGAACTGCCCTTCTTGGTTACACTCTCAAATGGTTGAGGCAAGGAAATTTTTGTTTTAGAATACCAATCGCATTCTCTATTATCCTTCTTGTTGATTTGTGCTAGTGTTGGTTAAACATCGATAGTTTCACTTTCCGATAGTATCGATTTTTTTGGGAAAACACTATCGATACTACCGATAGTTATACCAAATTTCTTAAAAAGCATTAAAAAGGCTTTTCTATTAGGTACAGATTTTTTTAATACTAAAAAACTTTTAAAAATCGGAATATGAGAATTTAAAACTTATTTTTAGCAACTAGAAATGCATCGTTTCAATTGTTAACATGCTTTTTTTTTTTTTTTTTTTTTGAAAAAAAAAAAAAAAAAAAACAAGATGTATGGTATTCTAAAAAAAGATCGGTTCGGTACGGCCTGACGAATACCACTTTATTTTTTTGGTTAATGTGGCAAGCTTGCCAAAAATGCCAAACAATTTTTAAGCAATGGAAACATTTGATCCATCTGTTCGCGAGTTTATCGAGCACAAGACAACATTGTTTCTATGTATCGATATATAATGTATAGCTAGAAGAAAATAAATGCGGAAAAAGACCTGAAAAAAAAAATAATTTTAGCTTTTAAAGCAAATCATAAAAAAATCAAGTGTGCTTATTTTAAATCATTTTATTAAACAAAAAATAACAACATAAGATAATAAATGAATTCATAAATATATTATTCAATAATAAATATATATATAATATATTATATATATATATATATATATATATATATATATATATATATATATATATATATGCAAATCGCATAAAATTATCTCACAAATTTGCTGCGGAAAGTGCAGAAATAAACCTCGTAAACTAAAGAAGTATGGATTCTGACTTTTAGTTTGACATTTCACAAAATATTTCCCACATTTACGCAAGTATTTCTTAGGGGGTGTTCATGAAAACATGCTGCGAAAAGTTATATCTTTCTACAAGGCGGAAAATTATCTCGTTACATGAATACCCTTATTATATAATTCAGAAAGATAGCCTTGTGGTAAAATAATTTGGTAGTATTGAAACTATCGATAGTTTTTTCGATAGTTTTTTAAAACTATCGATGTACGCGATAGTTTTTTACTATCGATACTATCAATAGACTATCGATGTTTAACCAACACTAATTTGTGCGCTCTATTATAGCGGTCGGTGGCTGGAGATGTTGTTCTCGTGACCGGTGTCATCAGACAACCTTTTAACGGATATCCCATGTCCACAAGTAAAATGAGGAAAAGGCCGGAATCCATTTTCAAATGTTGAAAACAACGGGCTTCTTCGAAGTACTCGCGCATCATGAAAACTACCGGGCCAATTAATGTAAGCATTATAAAATGTATAGTCGGGTCCGCAAACCATCATACAATTAATTGAGTGGTTGCCGTGTCTATCGACATACGCCGATTCGAAATCGTTAGGTGAATTAATTTTAACTAGCGTTCCATCGATACATCCATAAACAAATGGCATACTCTTAGAAAGTAATGATCATAGTTTTAAATACATGAATTTGTTAGGTAGATTATATTTACCAGCAATATCAAAGAACCGTTCACGAATGCTTTCGTATTCTTCTGGCCAACGTACAGTATTTTCAAAGAAAGTCTCAACAATGGCAGAACAAACACGATGGACAGTTCTGCATACCGTAGATTTATATATACCGTGCATGTCTGCAATCCCGTGGTACTGTCCACCATTTCTAAGCCAATGTAATGCTGTCAGAAATTGTTGTGTCGGTGTCAGTGAAAAGTTTTTTTCAGACTCATTTGCAATACGAGGTCCTATTTGACTTATTATGTCCTCTGCTTTAGAATGTTTTAACCGAAACTTTTCGTTGAAAACAAAAGCATTTGAAATTTCATAGTTAATTCGCGGTCGATATATTTTTCTTCGTCTATTAAACACAAAATCTACACTTATATCACTTACTACGTTTATATGAGGTATTGAAGCGAGCTTGAAGCTCGCTTCGACCCTTTGTAAACGGGTATTGAGTTGAAATGAGCTTCGTTCGACTCGATCTCACTCGCTCAGCGGTGTCGAGTAGAAATATGAGACGAAAAACCTGGGTCAAGGAGTTGGCTTAACAAAATGTTTTAGAATCGCTCAACACCATTTCAACTCAACTCCAAATCGAGCTCTCAACTCAAATGACGAAAAATCTGGGTCGAAAATCCGACCCTAATCCAACTCGATCTTTCGATACTGCATATAAACGTAGTAACTATCGGTACTACTATGCCTTCGACGTAAGGACATTTTTGGGTTTGAAATGTGATTTTTTTCCGAAAATTACAAATTGCTATCAAATCGGCAGACGATCTTTCTACTGCAAAAAATTTTCAGTAACTGAACAAATTTGTAAAATTTCGTGATGCCGTGAAACAGAAACTTACAAAAAATATGAATTTTAACAAATACATATGTACTTGTAAGCAACAAAAAAATTTAGTTTTGGTGAAACTGAAATAATGAAATTTCTACAAATTACCCTTTGTAAACAACAAACACATTTTTGTAATACAACCATGATTTTGTGAAACATAAAAAAACGATTTTTGCACAAATTTGTTAAAAAGTGTTGTAATCTACAATTTGTAAGTTAGTGAAATAGACCACTGATTGTAAAATTGTTACGAATTGTAAAAAGAACTTATCAAGGCAACAAATTCCGACCTGAAGCTTGCACGAACTATGAAGGGAAAATCCTAGTAAAATGTCAATGTAATCAGTATTGACTGAGAATTTGGAAAAATCATTTCTGAAACTGTATAATTGTCAGGCGGATTGTACAATTCAATATAAGTGACGTTAACCAGCAATAACATGGATTCAAAATTTCTTTTCAGGGGTACTGTGAGAATTTCGAATTTGGAGAAAATTGTAGGTCCCCTTCCCATTAATGTTGACTTACAAAAGTTGTTAAAAATAGCTATAAGACTCCAGGTTCTGGTTTTCATGAGCTGCCAAATAAAGGCAATAAAGAGAGACAGCATTCCTGAAAATCATAAGTGCTCCTAAGACTTTGCAAAGAAACAAGAAAATACACAGTTTGTTTCTGAATACACTCTATTACCAATGTACGTATTAACAATTCCATTACAACTGCTCTCGAAAAATCATGTTTATTTCAACAATAAAACACCAATTGAAGTGATAACTTGCACTTAAGCTCGTGCGTGCAAGTCGTATGTTCCTTCCACATTCCACTTTATATTAAAAAGACCCCTTATGACGCTAACAATGTTTTCAAAACCAAAAAAGTCTTGCCGCCTTGCACCACTTACAACTTAAGAGGACTATTAAATAGTTATGAAGTGGAATTAAATATATTTTGTCAGCAACTTAATTGATTATTATTTGCAAGCCCTTGTAAAGATAGCGAACTAGCAAGACCTGGAGGTATATAAATAATGCAAACGTCAAACTAGAGTTGGTTTTTCAAGTTTTTCTAAGTTTTGAAATATCATTTAGTTAGCAATGAAACATCTTATACTCTTTGCTGCCATTTTCGCAGCAGGTATTTGAACATTATTTGTGATATTTTAGACTTGAGTGAAATTTATAAAACTTTTCCCAATAAGTGTCGGCGATTCCAACGAGTAATCCTCCTGAACCTCGGGGTTGGTATGTTCCAACTAGGGATGGAAAGTTCGAATGGGTATCCAGGGAACAATATGAAAATGCATCAATACCCGTGGAAATGAGGAAAAGTGCTGAGGTAAAATTCTATCTGTACACCAAGTCGAATCCTGGAAGTCCCAAGCAATTGTATTTAAACGATAAGGGAACTCTTTCCAGTTCGTCCTTTAGAGGCTCCTTGCCAACAAGGTAAATTTCGAATAAGTTTGAAGTGTTTAAAACTTAGTAAATTTCTTAATTCAGGGTTATTATCCATGGATGGGAAAACGATTTTAAATCCTCCGTTAATACTGATATTCGTTCGGCTTTACTCAACACTGGATCCTATAATGTTATCTGTGTCGATTGGAGTGACAAATCCGTTTCGCTGAACTATGCTGGCTCCCGAAATGCCGTGCCCGATGTAGGCAGGCAAGTAGCTAACTTCCTTGACTTCCTTAGCACTCAGGGTGGGATGTCCTTCAACAAGCTAGCCATTATTGGTCACAGTCTCGGAGCTCATGTTGCTGGATTCACTGGAAAACAAGTCACCAGAGGAAAAGTGAATACAATTTTCGGTCTAGATCCGGCTTATCCCCTCTTCAGCTATTCGGATTGTTCCAAGAGGTTGTGCAGTAGCGATGCTACGTATGTGGAGTCAATTCAGACAAGTGGCAGTTTGTTGGGTTTCTTGGAACCGATTGGCAAGGCTGCTTTCTATCCAAATGGAGGAAAATCACAGCCAGGATGTGGAGTGGATTTGACTGGATCATGTGCTCACTCAAGGTCGTATAAGTACTTTGCGGAAGCAGTTCAGAGAAACAGTTTCAGGAGTATTGGTTGCTCAGACTACAATGCTGCTGTTAAAAACAAATGTGGAAATTCATTTAGCAATGTGCGAATGGGTACGGGGTATGGCAATTCAGGAGTTTTCTATGTTCCAACAAACAAAAAGTCTCCATATGGAACGGCCTGAGCATTAAATGACATGAAATAAATGATAACGAATTTGTCTTTTATTTGTTTTTTTTTAAATAAAGGGTTTTCCAATAAGAGGTGTTATTTTGAATAGCCCGCTATTTCGGTAGCTGTCACTTTTGAAGCTGTCATTTTTTGACATTTGACAAGTAGAAACTACGCTATTAATAAAAATGGAACGATACACGCTTCAACAACGCATTGAAATTATTAAAATTGGGGCCTTGAAATGCATGAAAATGAACCGGAATTTCATCGAAAAATCATCTTGACTGATGAGGCCCATTTCCACCTCGGAGGCTACGCCAACAAGCAAAACTGTCGCATCTGGGGCTCGGAAAACCCAAGAGTTATTGTTGAAAAGCCTCTCCATCCTCAACGCGTGACTGTTTGGTGCGGTTTATGGTCCCGCGGGGTCATTGGACCTTACTTTTTCGAAAATGAGGCTGGAGCAACAGTTACGGTCAATGGATTGCGCTATCGAGAGATGATTAATGATTTTTTATGGCCTGAATTGGATGGTATTGATCTGGACAACGTTTACTTTCAACAAGACGGCGCTACGTGCCACACAAGCAATGAAACCATCGATCTTTTACGGGAAAAGTTTCCGGACCGTGTTATCTCTCGAAGAGGTGATCACAATTGGCCACCGAGATCTTGTGATTTAACACCTTGCGACTTCTTCCTTTGGGGCCACGTGAAAGATAAGGTCTACGCCAACAGCCCAGCGTCGATTCAAGACCTCAAAGATTTTTTTTTTTTTTTTTTTTTTTCGTGGGTAGGTGAAGAATCTTCATAGACACTATGAGCCCGGTACTCATAGTAGTGTGAGATTTTTACTCACTAAAAAACACCTCCCTTTTGTTCTTCCGACTACAACTAAGTTACCTTATCAAGTAGTTTTAATTTCATTATATTATGATCACGTTTGGCAGGAAGCTCCCCACTGAGAGGACCTGCGGATACCACATTTGAAAGCGGATAATCCTTATGGCGCTAGGTCGAACGGTCTCGTTCTTTGAAGTCGGCGCACAAGGTTTGTCTCATCAATTGTTTGTCGAATAATTCTATTGCTATGATTATTTAAGTGAGTTCGTAGCTTTCCAGCGAAAACTGCTATTTCATCTTCAACAGTTGGCAATCGTAAGTCTCTGTGTAAATCACTGTTTCTAATGTACCACGGAGCATTAACGATTTCTCTGAGAACTTTGCTCTGAAAAGATTGTAGTATTTGTCTATTGCTTGGTTTAGTACAACCCCAAAGTTGTATACCGTACGTCCATACTGGTTTTATCACTTGCTTATAGATAAGCAATTTATTGTAGATGCTGAGTTTGGAATATCTTCCAATAAGCCAATTCATTTCACGTAATTTATTTTCAAGTTGATCTCGTTTCTTTTTAACGTGAGTTTTCCATTTAAGCTTAGCGTCTAGTGTCATTCCTAGGTACTTTGCTTCATTAGCATATGGTATTTGCACCGAATTAATGTAGGTGGGCAGATTGGTAATTTTTTTGTAAGTAAAATTAACATGTGTTGATTTGGACTCATTAAGAAGACCTCAAAGATGAAATTCGTGAGGCTATCGAGGACATAGGGCAGCCACTTTGCGATTTGGTTATGGAAAATTTCATGAAAAGGATATGGTCCTGTAAGCGTGGTCTTGGCGGCCATTTGGCTGATGTTGTGTTCCATTATTAACGGCATACCTTCCTCTTTATAATGAAATAAACATCCGATCATTTATCTCCAAAAATGTCATTTTTCTTTGAATATCAAAATAACACCTCTTATTGGAAAACCCTTTATGTGTCAACGTTGCACTAAAGCGGCGCTATAACAAACAGAAGCTTCAGGCGTACGAAAAACATTTTAGTTTAAAATCACCCCTATTGTGAGTTTCACCCGGAAAATATTTCACCCGAAAAATTATTGTTCCCCCGGAATTTTAAAAGCTATTGTGAGTTCCACCCGAATGAAATTTCACTTCGAATTAGTGGTGACATTTCGAAAAAAAAGAAGCGTTCATTGAAAAGACAAATACAAACTGAACAAAATATCTGAACAAATCCCAGAAAAAATTACAATAGGACGGTGTTCTAGTTTTGCAAATAAATTATTATTTTCAACCCCTTTTCGAATGAAAATGACAATTTGTTGAGTTTAGAAACTTTATTAAATATTTTTTGTATGCTAGGAGTAATTTTTCAAGAAAAAAAAAACAAACGACGGTATCCATAACCAAATTACCGAACTGCACCACTCAGAACAAAAAAAACCGAAACAATTCAGAACTACATCACTTCGAACACAGCTAAACAGATTTTTGACAGATGAGTGAAGTGCGAATTAAAATTTTGAAAAAGGTAAACTATATCTGTGCATTCCGTCTTCCGTTTTTTGTGATTTTGCCGTGGCCCTTCTATTTGCTCTCATCAAAAGGTATGAACTTGAACAGTATGATATTTTATTACACAAATTGTTTACAATTGTTTTTATATTTTACTTTAGGAACATGTATAGCATAGCCCTGAGGGAAATGATAAATGATGAGGAAGAAAAAAAAAAACAAAAATGTATCAGAAGACAACTCAGAGATTCCTCCAACCCTTTGGAGTTGCGTGAGCCATTGTAAGTAAAAAGTTTCATGTAAAGCATTTGTGAATATAAATGTAGATTACCAATAAAACTTTTTTTCAGATTTCATCAACACTATCGAATAAATAAAGAAGCATTCAAGTATTTGTTGGATGTTCTTTCCAGTTCCTTGCCCCCTGTAAAACAAAAATTTGGTGTGCCCCCAATTATTAAACTTGCAGCCACCTTACGTTTCCTTGCAGAGGGCGGGTACCAAAAGGGAGTTGGGAAGGACCATGAAGTTGGGTTGGCACAACCATCTGTAAGCCTTATAATGGCTGAAGTGTTGAACGTGTTGGAAGAGAGGCTTTGTCCAGAATGGATAAAGTGGCCAACACAAAACGAGTGTAGAAGAATCAGCCAAGATTTCTTCATGAAATTTAACATGCCAAGCATAATAGGATGTGTAGATGGAACACACGTCAACATTATATCGCCATCACACAACAAACACCTTTTTTATAATAGGAAAGGCAAATTCAGCTTGAATGTTTTACTCGTAAGTATAAGTACGTTCAAAAATATTCATAAATTAATTTTCATTTTTATAGATTTGTGATAATGAGTTGCGAATACGCTACATTGATGCAACACATGCTGGAGCATGTCACGATTCCTTTGTTTGGAACGTGAGTATGATCAAATCCAAATTGCAGGAAGATTATTTGCGGAATGGCAGCAATGGTTGGTTGTTAGGTATGTAGGTAGCATTTAAGAACATCGCAAAGTTGCAATGCAAAAAAAACTATCCTTATCAACTTGAAATTTTAATTTTTTTTAGGAGATGCCGGATACCCCTTACAGCCTTGGCTACTTACGCCTTACAGAACACCTCAAATAGGCTCGGTTGAGGCAAAATTTAATGATGTGCATTCAAGATGCCGAAATATAATAGAAAGAACTAATGGCGTCTTAAAAAACAGGTGGAGATGTCTGCTGAGTGCTCGAGAATTGCACTATTCCCCATCTAAAGCAGTGAAAATTATAAATGTATGTGCAGCACTGCACAACATTTGCATTCACTACAAAAGTGATATAGAAAACCAGAACATAACGGAAACCTCCAGTGAAGTGATCGAGAATCAAGAAAGTATTCATACAGATGAAAACTTTCTACCTGCAAGTCAGCGTATTCGCAATGAAATTGCAAATTCTTTATAATTCGTTTAAATGACAATAGAGAAAAAATAAATAAGAGGTTTAAACGTAAATACTTTTCTTTCTTTTAATAGCTAAAGCATAAAGGTTTGTTTAAAACAACAGCTAAATAATAAAAAAATAAACAAAAACAACTTCAATAAAAAAAAGAGTTAAAACAAATAATTCATTAAACAAAATAACACAAACATTTTTTGATTATTTTCGAGGTTGTACTCCTCGTAAAATTTCCATTTCAAGTTCCTTTAGTTGCAACATTTTTTGAGTTTCAACAATTTTTTTTTTCAAGTTCCTTCTTACGAAATGCTTCAATTACTTCGTGGTGACGTTTTTCTTCCTTTAGTCTCTGTTTGGAGAAATCACAAAGACGGTCCAGAGACCGGTAGATTTTTTTAAAACCATTTTGAATATCAGTATTGTGTTCTTTTAGAACACAAACAACTTCCAAAATACTCGAGCAAATTTCTTTTTGGACTTTCAGCTCTTCATAAATGAGATCGTTTGTCGTGAGCCGAGCAGTCTTACATTTTCTTGGTTGTGTTGGTTTTGATGTTGATGGCTCAAGATTTGTTGATGCCTCCCTGACGTCATTGGTTTCGTTTCCGCACGGAACACCATCATGAATAGTATTACCATTATCACAAATATTATCACCTTCATTTAAATAGTCCATTAGATCCTCTAATGAATTTATATCATCTCCATTCTCTTCGGCTACGTCAGTTTTTCTTTTTTTCTCAAGGGGAGGCAAACCGAAGGGTGAGCCGAAACCTTCCACAGCTTCGTTAACACCTATAAGTTGTAATATAGCTTCTTCCACATCTGTGTACTTGACTGTTTTATTAGGGCCACCTCCGGTTGCTCTTTGGTTCGCTTTATTTTCCGTCGCCTTTTTCCTCACATATCTTTTCTGGTCATTCCAAACCTTATGAAGCATTTTTTAATAAATTTGGTTCTATAATAATAGAAGAACAGGTTACCTTTTTCCACTCAGTTTTTGACTTTATTGGAGGCCCTGCACTGTTGAGATCATTTGCCGTTGTCTTCCAGAACTCTGAAATTATATCTTTATTTTCCTTCGTATAACCTCTGGCGATATCGGGGTGTAATTGCATTTTATTCAAAAGCAACTCGCATTGCCTTCTATTTGTTGTTTTACTCCTTGAAAATAAAAAAGTAGAAATTATTTTCGATTATTTTGTTGTTATTTATAAAAATTTCTTACATTTTCCGCCAAAGTTGTCCTTTTCCGTCGCCAAATTTTGAGTGAAAGAAAGAGTTGTCAAATACTTGAAATTCCACCCGAAAAAAAAGTTCACAATAGGGGGAAATTTTTCGAAGTGGAAAATTTTCCGTCCGAAACTCACAATAAGGGAAATGTGAAATGTCATTTTTTTCGGACGGAATCCTGAAAAAGTGAAACTCACAATAGGGGTGAATATATTTAAATTGAGAGGTATAATACTCAGCTAAAGCATTCCACAATAGTACACTGTTCCTTAACTGAACTGTGGAGTATTTGTAAAACTGTGTAGGTACATACCTGTAGAACTAGTAAAAGTTGAAAAACGCTCTTCACTTGATAATGAGTCCGAAATTTTGTTCACTAGTACGGTTTCCTAAAACTTTAGTTTATAACGGCTGTGCAACTGGAATATTTCTAGGAGGCACTAATGGAGATAAAATAAGGAGATACGTGATCTCTTCCGATCACGAAATGTTTTCATTATCACTTTTAAAGTTCTGTTCCCAATTTAAAGACAAAAGACTCTAAATAAGTCAGACATTTTATACAGTCACATTTGGGGAGGAGGCATCTTACAAATGAACCTATTTGTATTTTCGTAGATTTTTTCTCAACGCAGGTTGCTTCACGCCCCCAACAACGATTGCAAAGTGCAGATAATGAAAAACTGCTCTTTGGATAAAATCAGACACCGCATAGAATTTGTTAGAAGTCGAGATACTATCTAAACTTTTTCTGTATCGGAAACTTTCCCATTTGTTAAAAAATCATTTCAAGTAGATATCTGAAATATTTTGTTGGTATGGATACTTTGAGAAACATTTATGAAATGTCTATAGAATACAAAATTCTTTGCTTCCCATTGTATCTATCAATTTTTGGTTGCAAATAAATTGGAAATAAGTTGACGTGTCGTGTTTCATCATCTTGAAACATAAATTTTTTTTTATAAAAACAAAACCAAGACACTGCAAGGTAATTTTAATAAATGTAGGAATAATTCAGGAAGTTTGAAATTATTAGAAGAACACAAAATAAAAGGGATTTCCAAACTTTGACAGGCGATTGCAGTCATATTTTCGAAAATATACATCTGTCAAATTGGCTATCATTTAGTCAACATAGAAAGTTAAAGCGTCTAACAACAATATGTTAAAATGATAGAAATTGTATGGAGTGCGAATGGACTGCGGATTTAGTAATACCAGATAGGTTGAACAGAATGTTGTTACCGACATTCGTTCAACTTTCTTTCGTCGGATTCAGTAATAGCAAAAGCTAAGAGATTAATTGAAACTGTCACTTTAGCTCATTCGCCGAATTCTGTAATAGGGGTGATAATCAAAGCCTAGGCAGCGGCCGGTTGATTAAATGTCTGTAGCTGACAGTGTCGATACGAAAGTTCATAAATGATAAGGTAATTTTAGGAATCGACAATGTAGTTCATAACCTATGGCATTACCATGGAAAGTGCTTTAATGGTACCAATGCTATCCTGGTGGTGGCTCAGAAATTAGTACAATTTTACAGTGGAGAGTAGGAGAAGGAATACAAAACAAGTAGTAAAAAAGAGAATATTTTATAATTAAATTTTACAGAGACAAATCCATCAAGAACTATCGCTATGCTTAAGATACCGCACCAATCGTTCGTCTTCATGACAGTATTATAAATTTTATATACAAAAGTAGAAGTAGCTCTGAAAATTCCAATCTATACTATACTATTATATATCTAAAAGCGAAACCATTTTAAAGTTTGTAACGCATGATGTCAGAAAGTAGTCAACCGATTTATTTGAAATAAATTTTACTATTTTCTATACTGTTATAAGAGTGTTTATGGCTATAATTTTTTTTCATTAATAATTTGTCAAACTTAAATATTATTAATTTTACATTTCTTGTCCATCATTAGTTGACTTATACAACCACTCATATCTTTAAACCTATACAATAATCGACAAAGATTGGCATCGCTTCATAAAGTCATAAAGTTGTTGCGCAAATTTTAAGCCCAAAATCACTTCTTAGTTACACATACAACCTGAGAAATAAATAAAAACAAATTATAAAATTATAAACTTTTTGAATTTATTTTATCCAGGAATTAGATTTCATCACAATCGCGAGGTCGCTGCTTTGTTTCATTTCATTATCATTCCAACATTTTTAATTTTCTTTTCTTCCCATGCTCTCTCTCTCTGTTCCATTCAATTTCTATTACCTACCTACCTACATATTCAATTTTTCTGTATTGTATCAAACTAACCGACACACACACATTGTTTTTACTTGCGATATATAGGTACTAAGTACTATAGGGCAAGTTCTGCATTTGAAAAAAAAAAATTGAACTCGAGATTTTGATCAAAGTTGACATTGATAGCAAATGACGATAGCGAAGACGAATAAAGTGTGTCCGACAATTCCGTCTGTCTGTCTGTATGTCCGTATGTCTGTATGTCTGTATGTCTGTATGTCTGTATGTCTGTTCCTCGATCTAGAGCCTAAGCCATTGGACACTGGAGCTATTTTCTTCAAACTCGGTACTTAAGGGTCTTCGGTGATTCCCTAGAGGAGAAATTGAAATTTTTTTTAGCTCTAAAGCTAACGGTACCTCCCATACACCCGTAATGAATAATCTTCTTTATCTTGAAAACGGGTCTAACGATTTTAATAAAAAAAAATTAGGTGTAATATTATGAATATAGACTACATTTTGGTAAAAAAAAATTTTGGGGGGAAATGTTATTAACGGTACCTGTCATAGAACGTTTTTTTTGATTTTCGAATTTCTCATTAACGGCTCTAACGATTTTAACCAAAATATTTATGCAGAAGCTCCTATGTATTTTGAACTATAAAATCTAAAAAAATTTTCGAAAAAATAGTTTTTGGATTTTTAAAAAAAATAGAAAATTCAATATCTTGAAAACTGATACATGAATAAATTTTTAAATTACGTCATAAAATGTATTTTATTGAATACTAACAATTTGCATATAATTTTTTTTTATACAAATTTTACGAAAAATTTAGTACACAAAAAACATGTTTCAGTGTGTCTGTACCACTCCCTACATCCTAAACCACTAGACGTTTGTTCTTCAATCCCCGTAGTTAAGGAATTGAAATTTTTTTTAAGCTCCAAAACTAACGGTACCTCCCATACAGCTGTACTCCAAACTCTTATTTATCTCGAAAACGGATCTAACGATTTTGATAAAAAAAAATTAAGTGTAATATTATGGATATAATATAATATATATGGAGACTACATTTTGGTAAAAAAAAAATTGGGGCAAAATGTTATTAACGGTACCTGTCATAGAACCGTTTTTTTTGATTTTCGACTTTCTCATTAACGGCTCTAACTATTTTAACCAAAAATTTTCAACAGGAGCCCCCTTACGTTTAAAATAATATTGTATATAAAAATATTCGAAAAAAAGCTATTTCTAAATACCATACTACTAAATAATTAAAATTTGGCATCCCAAATTTTGTTCTCGAAATTAAGGAAATTTGTTATATAAAAAATACTTTAATATTACAAAGATTAATCAGTTGGCAATTCCATACATTTGAACATTTTTATCTCATTTAATCCATATTTTATATTTATAAAATGTATTTTTAATTCCAAAGTACTTTTACATATGAGCAAGTTTGTGCGATCCAGTCGTGCATTTTATTTTTTAAGTTACTTGAATACACTCACAAACATGAACAAACTCTTTTTTTCAAGTGAATTCAATTCGATACAGTAAGTATATATGTATATATAAACTAAAATTAATATTATTGTAGAAAATTTGCTCAGTCCCATTGAGAAATGTTTTCATATGCTAAAATTAATATTAAAAAAAATATTCGTAGTTACAATTTGCGAAGCAACGCGAGTACGGGTCGGCTAGTTTATTATATTACAAAACCTGTTTTGAGTGACTTCACACTTAACAGAAAATTTTTAAGTACTAGATCGTGACGTACGCCACTAGACCTACAAATTCTACTAAGCCACTTGAAAAGGTTATGCAACTGATTTTGTATTTGTAACACACTTTCGTATTATTTATATCGTTCTTGTTATTACATGTACTTATTTCTTCAAGATTATATCTAAGATAATAAATCAATCAACATTTTAAGGCATCCACTTAACAAGAGTGTTTGAGCGCAACCGGTTAAAATTTCGAGTGTGAATAAAATTTCCCATGTGGCATCACTTGAAAGACCAATTTTTTTCTAACTGTTAACAGAAACTATTACATAATGTTCAACTACATAATTTTCACACACTAAGGGGATTATGACTACATTTTAATAGCCGTATTAATAAAAAACGCTTATTCCACCTATATTCCATGGTTTTGCTAAACCATGGAATAGGAGTTAAGCCATGGCTTAAATATTTACATTAATAAAAACAAAATGTTCCCGGAATAGTAAAATGACATTTATCAAAAATCCTTTTAAGAAAATCTTCTACAAAAGTAAGCAATCTCTTTTTTATATTCTGTGGCTACCTAAATTGACTGTCAATTGCTTGTGTCTGACTGTGGACATTTCTATTTCTTATTCCTTCGCTTAACCACCTACTTCGGTGGTTTAACTTTATCATAATTAGTAAACGTCACTTAACAGAAAATTTGTTTTATTAATGAAATTTCGCACTTAGTCCAGGACTTAACGATAAACCTCCACTAAACCATCTTTATTAATATGGGTGTATATGTTTGAGTACAGTGCGAGCGTTTAATGAAAGTTGGATAGGATATATAATTAGATATGGGGAGGAAATATTGTACAGTCGGGTAAAGCATTCCACATTCGTGTAGTGAGACCTAAAGAAAGAATCCCTGAATTTAACTGTACGTCCGAAGTTGGACTTAAGGGTAAACTGATGGACATTCCCTGAAGCGCGAGTATTACGGTTAAATTGTTTAAGGGAGGAATGCATCTGGCTGTTCCACTAGAACACCGTTTATATTCGAGCTTTGGACGAATATAAGGCTTTTGATTGCAGCTAGATCAAAAGGGGTACAAAATTTCTTGCAACGTGGAAGAAAACCTAACCACTAAGCAGAGTTTTTGGCGATGTCGAATATGTGGTCATTCCATATATGTTTTTGAAAAAAAAAAAAACAAATGTCTAATATTAAAAACAGATTGTTATCAAATAATTTATTATAAAATAATTTTGCTACTGATGATGAGGCAAATAAGTCCTCGAAATACGAGTATATTATATACAGAAAAAAAAATAAAAAGAAAAGAATGCGTTTTAATTGAATTTTAATTGAATTAAAATGAAAAACAAAAGGTAAAATAAAAGAATCATTAACGCTCTCAATTACAGGGGGAATTTTGGCACTATCGGACTACGCTGAATTGACAGCAAACTGTGCTCCAAACAAATTGCCATTTTTTTGTGAGCTGACATAAGGATTGTCGTTGAAAACGAGCGTAGGAACAAAATTTGAATTAATATTTCGTACGTTCTTTACAAATGACCAAAAATGTGTAATACCTTTGGGTTTGGCGAATTGCATCGAATATGATCATTACGGGTCTTTCTAGCTTGTTTGAGCTTATTCCGGTTTTACTCAGTAGAGTTGGCGTTATAACATCGGAAACTTACTTCTCTGACCCTAATATCATCTTTACAGCTCAAATCAAACCATCAGTTCTCTTTCGGTTTGATAGGGTTTTCCCTATTCAGGATAAAATTTCTCATTCCGCACTGCACTGGGGTCCACGTTACTATTGAGGAAGCATATCGAATAGTTAAAGTGCCTGAAGAAACACTTATAGTGTATTTATCAGGGTCAGAGGTAAGAAACAAGTCTACAAGAAGGCGGATTCACCCGGATCGTCAGGAATTCGAGCAGGCTCGTGATCGAGCTGAGTCAGGTTGTTTAACTCAGAAAAAATATCGACATACCTTTTTCGGGTGTTGTCTGACTGGACGAACTCGTTAGAAGTCAAGGTACTATTCAAACTAGTATTGACATAATGTTTAGTGCGTTGGACTGTCATGCGGAAGGTATCAAGTTTGATTCTCAGCCGCTGCAAGAAAGTTTTTTTCAGGGGTGTACTGCCTCTTTCGAGGAATTGACAAATCCTCTAAAAGTATCTCTTGTCATGGAAAGTGCTGCTCATTAGCCGTTCGGAATCGGCAGAAAATTGTAGGACCCCTCCGTTCCTGGTAACACGCACACAGAAATATTGTAGTTGAAACTGGTAAGCAACATCATTACGATTATACGTATATATGTCCAAACAATGGTAAGGGAAGAATAAAGACGCAGTAAGTTATAACCGGGCAGGCTGTGGTTTCCGTGTGATCAGAAGTTTTACCCACCAATTGTATCTTAGAAGTGAGAATTTAAATGTTCCGCAAAAGTAAGTGAAATCATTTCTAGATACGAAGAAATAGATTAAGTTATAGTTATAGATGGGTTACCGTTACATAAAAGTACTTCGATGGAGGTTTGGACTTTATTAGCTTATACATCAAATAAACCACGTATCAGCGTATTTATGATAAGAGTTTACTTAGGGAATTGGAAGCCACGTTGTATTAACAATTTTTTGCACAATTTTTGTGAAAAATTTAAGAATCTTCAAATAAATGGATTACCCATCAATCAAAAGACCTTAAAAATTAAAATTAAATATTTTGTTTGTGATGCTCCTTCCGGAGCTTTCATATGTGGCATAATGTCCCAAACTTCTCATAATGGATGCTCAAAATGTCGAGTTGGTCGCACTGTTGACAGAGTTACAACTTATAGTCTTGTCAGATACTAGTTTTAAAAAAAGACCTCAAATAAATGGTCGCAAATCCTTTTTTAATTCAAGGGAAAGTTTACTAGAATCGATTGGCATTGGTATGGTATCACAGGTTCAGACACAAAAATTACCTATGAAATCGAAGATGCCATGAGCATAGTGATTTCACAACAAAATATGCATCGAGAAAGTGTGTACGTGCTTCCTTCCAATCACAAGCCTGTGTTAAAATCATGATAGGATTCCGTTGGAAATTCATTGGTGCAGCTCCTTTTTCATGAGGAAACACCTACTTTTTCATTAGTGAATTTTTGGAAATTTCTTACTGGGCTTTTTTACGATTCGTCATCTTTTAAAACGAATGCCGCATATTTACCTATGTATTTTATTTTGTTGAACCACTTGAATAAAAAAAGAAATGATCTAAATCGGTTTTTTTTTTTAATTTGGTAATCTTGAAAACGTCCGATAACTTTTTTATCAGAACACGCCTATTGTTCTTGCTTAGGTGAACAAACCTACGTTTTTTGTATTAGTTTTTGTTTTAAATTAATGATTATAACAATTATACTATACAACTATACATAACATATCAGTGAAAACTTAAAAGCAAAAGTCGTATCAATTTTGTAAACGTTTAGGTAAACTATGAATGGACAGAACAATCATGATTGTTATCAATGAATCAAATTATTGTATTATTTTGACAAATTAGAATTCCCAATGATATTAATTTATAATTGACACTTTATAGATTATTAAATGAGTGATGGACTTATTGATTGAAAGTCATAAGATAAGGATTTATTGTAGTTCTTATAAATTAGTGCTAAGCTAATTATTAGATAAATGAAGGGAAAAAACTACTTTATCATATTTGTGGCATAAAATACAATAACTTCACAAATATAAGTAAGGACATTTGACATATTTCCGCTAAGAAATTAGGCAAATGATCAAATCTTCGATGCCTAAATATATAAACTTGTGGTAGTATTGAAAGCGTTTTGCATGCATATGTGAGTATTGGTAATATTAGCGCTTACGCCAAAAGCATGCGTGTTTCAAGAGGTGTATAGTACTGGAAGGGTCCCAATCCCAATACATTGTATGATTAAACAGCATACCAAGATTTCTTGCAGTGGAAACAAAAGAAATGTTTGAGTTGTTCAATTGTAAACTGGGAAACAAATCCCTGCCGTCGTCTATGTCTATGTCGTTTTAATTCCATTAAAAACCTTCTAAGATTGTCATCAATGGGTTGCTGGTTTACTCATTGCATGTTGTTCAGGCATAACACTAACAACATGTAATTGAGTTAAACTAGTATGCCCAACAAGGATGAACACGAATAAAATAATGTGAATTATAAGCGACACAGAAATAAGACACGGCATTCTCCGCTTTAGTTCAGCCGCCATCCCTGGAGATAAAATATCTGAGACAACAACCTTCAGTCACAGAACATCGTGCCACACATCTTTCCTATCCTTCTTTCTCTTCCGTAACTTCACGCCGGCGCTGTGTTGAAACATTTAAAGGGTAATCATAATCCCTTGAGCGCGGGTAGATTATAAAAAAAAAAAAAAAATTCAGGTACAAAGCTTTCCTACTAATGGCAGTACATTGGGATTTAAGGGAATTCAAGAACAGGCCATTGCATTTTGACCAGTGAGACATTTTTCCGAGGTCCTGATTAATTGTATATATATATATATACGCAATTTTCAATTGGTTCTAGGGGACTTGCACATCGTCAGCATACATTTGAATCGAGAAGTTAGTTATTTTGGTCTGGAGTTCATTTATATGAAGGAAGAAAAGAAAAGGCCCTAAGATGGAACCCTGTGGGACTCGTCTAGTGGTCGGAAGGAAACTTGAAATATTATCACCAAGAGAAATTGCTTAATTCCTATGCCGGAGGATGATAACAAAAGAAGGATGATAAATAGAGACAGTTTGTAACAAAGATTATCATGGTCAACAGTGTTGAATGCTTTTGAAAAGCCAAACAGTATCTACTAAGGAACGTGATACAATTTTTATCTAACGCGAGTCTGTTATCTTCAACAATATTAGTGATGGCGTCGGTACAACTATGCTTTTGACGGAATCCCGACTCCTTACATGAGAAGATGTTTTGTACTCTAAGATGAGCATTAAGTTGTTTTTGCATTACTTTTTCGAAAACTTTTGACAAAAAAGGCAGCACAAAAAGAGATCGGAATTCATCCCATTGAAATGGAAATAAACCTTTCATTAATATGGTATTTAAGGTGTGAGTAATGTAAGGCAAAATAACTTGATGAATATAGAATGAATTCCATCAATCCCCACAGCGTTTGACTTAACAGACAAAATACTTTCCACAACGTCTGTGCTTTTCAAGCAAGTAAAATCAAACTGAATTTCAGAGAAATACCCATCAGGAGCCATAGATAAGGTAATGGAATTATTATCAAGTACTGGAAACAGTAAAATGACGAAGTCATGGTTTCACGGTGGTGATAGCTAAGTGTTCAGGTGTGTTTAAAAAACAACTCAGAGCGCTCTGAACACGCTTGGTTTAGAGGATGTTCAGAAAATGTTCGACATGATCGGACTCTGTTCAAAGCTCTATTCTGAACTAAAAAAGAAAAACGCTTGTTGTGTGGTGATCGGGCTGTCGTTTCAGTTTTTGAATAAGCAATACACAACAGTACAATAGTAAAACAAGTGTTTGTCCATACATATATTCATTAATGTTTATTTCAACAAAAATATAGTTTGAACATAATACTAAAAATTTTAAAAAAAGATACCCTTGAATTGTTAATATTATAGGCGCGTTTTATTGGTAATCTATATCTAGCGCAGTAATACAATCACCAAAAAAACGCTTTATTCACTCTTTAACTCACTCTTCCTTGTTCCTTCGTACTTGTGGAATTTGGAATTAACTTACACGGATGTGTTCGAAAGATCTGTATCTCGTTTTTAAGCTGGAGTTGAAATATTCATGAAAATGCAGATCGAGTTGATTTAGAGTTTTCCTCACTGTTAAATTTGATTTAAAACTTAAAACTTTTGCAAAAATATATCGCATATATATACTGAGTATTGGAGAAAAAAAACATAGTACTCAATAAAATGACATTGGCGCAAAATTTTAAACAGCCTCTTATTAAGGTAGTAGTATTATACTTCTTATATATTTCCTAACTTTAAAGTAGTTTTCTAACTTCAAACATTTTTTAACTACTATCGTCCTAAGGCTAGGAGCGCACATTCAGTTTTTAGCTGCACAACTGTTTGAATAATTGTAGAAAACAGATGAACTATTTGGTTGAATGTCCGCGCAGGTGCATATAATGATATGTTACACAAAATAGCGAACTCATCTTAGGCAACCTTTTAGTTTGTGTCAAAACACAAACTTTTTAGTTTCTTGAACCAAATAGTTGCGAATCCGCTTAGCCTAAGGCAATTTTTTTTAATAAACTGATTCTGAGCTGTGTCCGATTAAAATTTTGCAAAATCGTTGTCTTAACCTAGTTTAATGCTAAAACAGCTTTAACATCGTATTAATTCAGCAAAAATGTGCATTTTTTTCAGTTGTTATATAAATTCAGCATAATTCCGCAGTTACACGACATTTTTGAACAAATGCCAGTGAACTGATAAAACAAATCAATCGAAACCAATCGCCTTCGCGTAAATTGATTCAATATTTTATGACAAAATTAATGGCAGTAGTGTAAAGCCGGAATTATGAAATGAATTAAAGTTTTGCATTTGAAAAAATATTTGTTCTCTAAATCTCGGAGCGATCACACTTTGGATTGGTAAAGGCAAAGTATAACAAAATAAATCCCAACGAACACACCCTCAAGTATGCCACATATATTTTTTCGGACACCACCTAAACACCCCCTACATTTCAACATCCGAAACTCCATCTTCACTAAATTATCCATTTCAATTACTAGCTTATTTTTATTCACTAATCGTTTGTTGTTGTTTTCCATGTTAAATTTTGCGATGTAGCATATTCACTAACCAATAAAACACGGCTTATATTATTATTGTAGTAATAGAATACTAAGCACTTTAATTGGTCTTGTTAAATTATTAGTTACTACTACATATTATTACTTTTTATTATTACCTCCAGCTTCACAGTGGAAGTTTAATTTTAAGTTCAGCTGAACCTTAAACCGAATTTAAATTTTAGGTTAAACTCATCCTGAATTCTAAGATCATACATTATGTATAAATGTAGTACTAGTATGTACATCCGTATGCACATCGTAAGTTAAGCGTTTAAATTTTCTCTCTCGATCGATTGTAATGTCTTCGTTTTCAAATATTTTCAACGTTGACATCAATTCCCATCACTGCGAATAATTATGCTCTTTTTCCAAGACAATTACATATATTTTTTAATCGCGATCATAATTTTACTTGTGTTCTTTTTCCAAATTATAATTAAAGCTTACACGCAGATAAGTTGAGTTGTGTAGTTTTTCCAAAATCCTTTACGTAAAAAATCCTTATTCCTTATTTAAAGTTTAAATAAGTAACAACGACATAAGTCATGTTTTTTTTATCAAAATTAGCTGTAAATTGACATAAAACTATTTCTTTTTAAATTCAAATAAGATCTTACAGTGATTTCAGTAATTTTCGCGTTTAAACTTTGTCCATAAGTCTTGTACCTGATTTGTAATTGCAAACTAAACATTAAAATCGCTATCATGAAAAGTAGCAAAAACTCTAAATAACTCTTTTTTAAAAATGAACACTTAAAATTGCTTATTATATTTATATCAAATTATATTTATGTACATACCTATGTTACCATAGTGAGTGACATTTTATTATTTTAATCTTTTTCTCACTAATGTACTTACCTACATACATATATCATTTGACTTGTATTTTTCGAAAGAAATAAACTATCTATAAATAAAATATTTTATATGGTCAAAATAAATCAATTAACACTAAAAGTTGCGTTTTTTTTTAATCTTTTTGGTATTTATGAAAATTTTTATAGGTACCCCCTAAAAAGCGAAATTGGAATTTTGATCAACTAGGTATATAGCGGCTCAAAGAATTTTTAATTTGATTCAATTCAAATCTTAACTGCTATGTTTCCTAATATAAACATTTATCTTCATTTAATTTGAAAATTCTAAGTATCTTGAACTATACAACTAAGATCATTAACAATTTTTTTTAAATTTTGGTGGGGGCAATACGGCAATACCCTTATTTATTAGGCTTAATAGAAGCTAATTCTTAATCTAACTTACATCTAGGATTGGATTGAATTGGAGGGATGATTAAGACGAATTTTCAGCAAGATGAACTGAGGTTGAAGTCGGAACAGTTAATGTTACAATTATTCCTCTGAATCATGTGAGTAATACGTTTGTTGGAACTAGATAGAAGAGACAAGGAAAAGGATTTCTTATATTACGGGAATTAGTGTTGAAAGAGATGGAATTGTAGAGCTTGTAGTCAACAGACCCTGAAAGTAATCGATGAATGAAGAGAATGTCGTTTATTGCTCTTCGTTCTTCCAGCGTATTCAAGTGAATTAACAGAAGTCGGTCTCGATACAGAGTTAAAATAAAAGGGTTATTCCAAGACGGACCCGGACCATGAAGTGCCTAGGAAACGACGTTAATTGCTCTCGATTCTGGACCATACCTTACAGGCGTATTCAAGATGCGGGTGAACAAAGCAGTGGCGTAGCGTGGGGAGGCGGTGGGGGCGGTCCGCCGCGGGCGGCAGGCTTAGGGGGGCGGCAAAATGTCGCCGGTGATGCGGATAAAGTAGAAATCATATGTTTCATGACAGATCGTTTGACAAGTCAACAAACAACAATGATGTAAATTTGAAATTCGCCACACTATCTGTGGTTCGCCGTTGACGCTATCGGCTGATTTCCGTGAATTCGTAAATGGTGAGTAGGGCCGTGAGAGTGCATTCCGTATTGTCGCGCGACTTGCGAAACTAAAACAAAACATTCCGAAACTCTCGCGAAATTGAAGGGGTGCGTTCCGAAACATATGATATGCATATGCTAGATATGACAAGATAACTAGGATTCAACGGAAACGTTATTCTAGTCTCAGCCAGCTTAATGTTTTTGCTCCTTCCCGCATCACAGAAAGTTATTTCGATTGTGTTGTTTATAGTTTAAATACTGTTGAATCTTCTAAAACTAAACACGTAGTACTTCACTCAATCTTTGAACTAGTTTTTGAAAATGAAAAGAGTTAAAGGAAGTGGCGTGGAATACCGCAAGAAAAAGGCTAAGAATGAAGCAGATGCGAAGAAGTCTCCAGGTGCATTACTGAAATATTTCAGTTCTAGTTCTGGTTCGAAAGCTACGTTAACGTCTTCGGCGATGCAGCAGCATCGTGAGTAGCCTAGTATTATTGTCCTCCGGCCAATATTCATGGGAATGCATAACTTATCTTACAGGCAGAAGAAGAAGACATGCCTGCCGTCGAAGTTGGAAGTCGTTCTGGTCCCAACACAGAGCAGGGTCAAGACGAAGTCGACTCACCAGAAGTACCTCAAGCATCTAGTCACAGGCCTGCAGAAGAAATGAACCTAGTCTTGACAAAGACATGAAGCTGTAAAGACGCTTAAACATAAGTTTGTGGAAGTTCTTGAGGTACTGACAGTAATGCAGTCATTCAACTTCCTCAATTTTCTTGGCTTTTGAGCTGCAGAGCTACCAGAAGAAGATGACGCACAGATTAACTTGCAGCAACGTGGACTAAGTGTGCATAAGTGTGCTCAGAAACTCTGCGTTTTAAAAGCTCTCCTAGTGGAGAGCAGATACCGTTTCATCCCAGCCGCAATCGACTTTTCTAAGACTCTCTGTGAAAAACTCGGAATCGAACTCAAAACGAGAAGAATTCGCAAGAAAAAACGCATGCATGGCGATGAATCCGCAGATGCAGCTTTGTCTCATTCGTAAGGCCCGTAGAACCCGTTTATGAAACCGCTGATCCTATTTTACCTTTAATAAAAGATACCTCATTGCCTGTGAAATAATGTCTCGAAATTTAATTTTAATTTAGTATTGAATGGGGCGGCAAAATGGATTTCCCGCCCCTGGCGCCGAGATGGCACGCTACGCCACTGGAACAAAGGTTATGTATAAAGAACATGTCATGTAGGGGTCAGAGAATTCTTTGGACCAACCTTTCACAAAACCTAGTGCTAGTGCAGAGTTTGCTTGGAGTATAATCTAGTCAATATGTGTGTGAAAGTTGAGTTCTCTATCACATAAAACACCAAGGTCTCGAATTGACTCAGCGGTGGATATGGGTTGATGATGTAGAAGGTATCGACGGGGAGTAGATTGGATACGTTTTCGTGAAAAATTGATTGAATGACATTTGAAAATATTTAGCTGAAGAAATTTTTCAGGCACCAGACAGAGAAACTGTTGAGATCAAGTTGTAGTAGAGTGGCATCGTGTGTGGAAGAAATGGCCTTGAAAAAATTTGTATCGTCGGCGTAGAGTGAAATATGGTAATGTTTAATGACCATCTTAATATCATTAATATTAAGAATAAGGAGGAGAGGTCCTAAGTGGCTGCCTTGAGTGACTTCGGAGATAGCTGAGAAATGATCAGAAAAGGAAAATCTGACCAAACTTTGTAGTAACAGGTTTTCAGGTAAGAGGAAATCCATCTTAAGAAGAAAGGTTCAAGCCAGTTTGAAAAGAATAAACTTATGTGGGATTTTGTCCAAGGCCTTACTGAAATCTGTTGGGACAACGTCGACTACCTTTCCGTTTTCTAAGGCTGAGAGGCTAAAGGATATGAATTTGACAAGGTAAGTCGTTGTGGACATACCCTTGACAAGACCGTGTTGTCTAGAGGAAATGAGAGACTCACAACGAAAACTTAAATATCATACAAAATGTTTTCAAAGATTTTGGGAATGTGTGCAATTAGACGATAGTTTGTAACTTCACACTTTGGACCCTTTTTATGTATTGGGGTTATGAAAGAGGGAGGATAACCATCAGAATTTCGTTTAAAGTTGACAAATTGGAAGAAGAAGGATTTAAGGTCTTTAGTAAGATTGCTTTGGGTTTAGATTAAATAGCTTTGATAGAGGGAGTTGTAAAGTTCGGTAAAGTGAAGATAGGTACCCAAATAATTATTAAAGTAGACTGTTGGAGATGGAGAATGGAGGAAAATTGTCCAAAACTTATTCCTCGAAGTCTTACGTTGGAAACGGGTACCTACTTGAAGAGAAATAGAATTAAATATTTCTCTATAAAATAAATCTATTACATCATTTACAGTAGGGTTGTCGAAATTAAAGGAAACTCTGTTGATATATTCATTAATTTCAGAATATTTAGCGTTATGAAAATTATGAGAACATGTATTTGTAAGGGGATAATAAATAATCAACACGAAAATAAGAGCAAATCCAAATACAACCTACGGATTTTATTTGCATTGCTTTTAGAAATATATACTCATCAATCATCACACATTGTCAGACAGTTCTTCGCCACTTCTTATCCTTAGACCTTAGGTATCCCTTGTTCATTCCTTCTTATTGTAAGGGTTGAAGTAGACGGCTCAGACTCAGTGCAGTTTTTCGCAAAATGACAAACTAGGTTCCCAGTCAACTAGTATACCTATATCCATATCCTTACATATATGCCTGGTCAGACAGTTCGGCCCAGAGTACACCTATCTTATAATGAGCAGGGAAACTCTTTTGTAATGGGAGTAATCACAATAAAATTACAATAAAAAACAAAACAAATTCAATGGGGCGAAAAAACAATTAGCTCACAAATCATAAAAAACACAAATTAACTCTTTTAAATAAAATTTATAAGGTATTTTTTTAAGGAAAATTACAGATTTAATATGGATTAAGCAAGCTACTAAAAGTTAAAGTAGTCAGTTTGTGATTTTAGCTTTAGTAAAACGTTAAAAGATAGTAAGATGCTAAAATCGTGGAAAATTAGCAAAATCCTTAGTTACTTACTAAAATGGCTTTAACAAACTATGTAAATCGTTTAAAATTTTGCGCCAATGCTATCAAAGAGATTCCTTATGTAGAACCGCCTACACAAGAACGATTTGATTATGTATTATGTTTATTCATTACAGCTTTATTTTTTTTTAACTATGTACATACATACTTTCAAAGCGGGCGGAATTGAAAATATACACGCGTTCCCGGCCTAAAATAAAATAAATAATACATGGTTGTTTTCATATGGTTTAAAAATAATACGTTATTCCGATCTTTGCGATTGATGATTTCGATTTGCAAACAGAGAATTTGATAGGGGTTCTTTTTTTTCATTAGACAGATAATAATCAAAATCGTGCGGACTTAGTTTTTATCAGTTGTGCGAAAATTGTATGCTCAGATTAAAAACGGGTAGGTATTTGTTTTTATTTTTGTTTTGCGAACACGTTTGTGAAAAGTAAATTATAAGTGAAAAATAACAAATTCTTATCGTGTGACAGAGAAGAAAGCTCAAAATCGAGTGTACGAATTTTCGAGCGAGCGAGCCGTAAGTGATAAAAATGTATACCTAGTTATACAAATTGTGCAAAGAAAGAAAAGGTTGACTCATATAAAATATACAGTGTCGGCCAAAATTAAATCACTAAACCGTCCAAAGTATCTGTACGTGAAAAGTGTTTTCTTATCTAGTGCCAATGGTCCTGGAGAAATTAAAAAAGTTTAGGTATGTGACTTAGTTTTGTGCATTCCGTTTTTTGTAAGTTCAGAATTAGGTATTTAGTTAAAAAGTTTATAATTAAAATGGAATAAATAAACTATAAAATTAACGGTTACACATTGTGAATGTGATTTAAAACAAATACAAATTTGGAATTTACCATGAAATTGTACTCGATTTTTTCTAAAGTTTGATGGTTTTAGTCGTAACAGTAACATATTGCTTTCACTTTGAGCAACATGCAAAGTTACTAGCATTTTTTAAGGTGATGCACAGAGATTAAAAAAATCAAATTTATTTTTGCACTGAACCACCCTGTATCAATAATGCTTTCTCTTTCCCTCCTTAGAGTTTCTTGTTACCATATATTTCTCCTATCTGTGTGAGAATACATTTGAACTGATAAGGAAATTACTATTACTATTTACTACTCATTATTACGGCTCGCGTACACCTAATCCGTCATCGGCCGAAGTATACTCGGGCGTTTTCACCCGAACTCAGCCGATCGAACCAAAGGTATAAGAAGGAAAGAGAGTGCGTACACCACTGAAAGCGACATCGTCCGATGACGCCCGATAATAAGCGATCAACCGGCATATCCCAACATGTTTGGATTTTTCGTCAGATTTCCGGTTGATTCTTGCGATGAAATTCATGCAAAAATAAAATGCATGACTGGATCGCACCAACTTGCTCTTAAGTAAAAGTACTTTGGAATTTAAAATACAATTTTTAAATATACAACATGATTTAATGAGCTAAAAATCTTCAAATGCATGGAATTGCCGTCTGATTTCCAGAAAAGTATGAATTTATGCAAACAAACTTTAAAAATGGGTTTATTATTAAAGTAATTTTTTATAGGTAAGTACATATAACAAATTTCTTTAAAATTTTTCGAGAACAAAATTTGGCATACCAATTTTAATTATTTAGTAGCATAAGTTTTAGGAAATAATTTCAAAAACTAATCGCTAACACGTTTTAGAGATATTGATTTTTCAAAAAAATAAACGTGGAATTTTTTTTTTTTTTTTTTCAAAAAACCCAAACACAAATGTTTTCGAATATTTTTATATACAAAATACAATATTATTTTAAGCTTAAGGGGCTCCTGCTGAAAATTTTTGGTTAAAATCGTTGGAGTCGTTTATGAAAAATTCGAAAATACAAAAAACCGTTCTGTGACAGGTACCGTTAATGACATTTTGCACCAAAATTTTTGTTGATCGATATTGATACGAGGCGAACAGAACGAGGAAAGACTACAATATAATTAAATTGCTAAGATCAACTTAAGGCTAGTCGCGCACTGGCAACTGTGATCGAAATCAAATAGTTTAATCACCAGTTGAAAGAGAACCGCACACTGGCAACTCTTTACTCACGCTCGCACTCTTTTCTCTCTTGCACTTATAAAAACAGCTCAACTGATGCGAGGCAATCGTTTAGTTTGTGTCAAAACACAAACTTTTTAGTTTCGAGAATCGAGTTGCTCTAAATGCGCGGTGTCCCATATAAGCCCATATGTTTCATTTTAGCAACTAAACAGTTGCGAAACTAAAAATTGAATGTGCGCGCCTAGCCTTAGGAATAAAACAAATATTATGAAACTTCCTAACCTAATCTACCTGTGGAACTTTTTATCAATATTCATTAACAATTAATTTTCACCTTTGTGTATGTTTTGAATAAGATCAACACATATTCTACCTATCCTTTAACAGGCTGCAACTTTAAATCTTCTTGGAGGTGGTACTGTAGCTGATATAAGCGTTATTATGAGAATGCAATCAGTTCTATGTCCACTTTTTACTAAACTTGAGCCCTTGGACTTTAGAAAAGAATATTATTTGCAAAACAATTAAAAATAATTTTCCCAATGAAACACGACAGCTAATTAAAATGAGATTTATGCCTGTTTGATAACTTAAAATGTTCACGAAGTTTTCCAAACGTGAGTAAGTGCTGGCAAGCAATCGTATATTTTTAGCGATCACCACGCAAAAAAAAGAAAAGTTGATTATCAAAATTGACTATCAAAACAGTGACGGTCAACTATCGCTTACGCTTTACGCGATTCTACCCTGGTTTGGCTTCTCTTCATACATATATGGATGTGTGTGTAATAAAGCTAGTTTCCTGGAAATTGACATTTTTCGAGAATAAAAAAAAGAAAGTTTAAGATTAAAAAAGTTTATAAATTAAAATAAATGTAGACAAATAAATGGGTTGGGGTCGAAATTCGGTATGGGTCATAATTCTGCTTTCAAAATTCTGCAAGCCAAAATTCTGTTTTGCATAATTCTGTTTGTACAAAATTCTGGATGTCCAAAATTCTGAACTACAAAATTCTGCATTTCAAAATTCTGTACGTTCAAAATTCTGCTTTCAAAATTCTGTTTTTAAAAAATTTGTAAATACATATGTTGTAAAAAAAAATCGTTTTGATAATGTAAAGAAGTGCGCACTTTTTTACATTATCAAAACGATTTCTCTTTTACAACATATTTACAGAATTTTTAAAAACAGAATATTTGTTATGGAAAATACATAATTTAAACATTATAAGAATATACAATATATGTATACGCTTAAAACGATTTTAATTTTAGTACCTACTGACAGGATTATAAAATAGTACTACACAGTTTTAATATTGCAAAAGAGGGACGCATATTCATCACGCTTAGATTGAAATCATAAATATTATGTTATCATATTGTTATACATATTTTTTGACGTGAATGGTTATTTTTCTTATGCGAGAAACAGATTGGCACAGCAACTTCAACAGCAACTTTGACAACCACATTACTCTTTTTAGAGCCACTGGTTTTAAATGGCTTTGATTACATTAACACAGCAACTTCGACATCGACATCAACGTTAGACCTTAGCCCTAAATTCGCTGTGCAAATGCTACCAACTTTTACGGTGAAATTTGTAAGCATTATCAACACTCAAATGAAAATGTGACAACCATCTTTTTGATTCGTCTATTTATTTTGGTTTTTACAATGGAAGAATTACTAAAAACAAATTAATTTTAGTACGACAAATTGCAAGTCGTATACATTGATGCAATTTACGTTAATTTCTATCAAATTATGTACGGCAAATTCATTTCGCATTTGAAACTATTTTGATTATATATGCTGTCAGAAACGTTCTTCACGTTGTAATCTATTTCACAAGACTTTTGATGTTGAAGTTTTCGTTGCTGTTAAAGTTGCTGTTGAAGTTGCTGTGTTTATCTGTTTCTCGCATTAGACAAAATTTCACTGCTCAGGAAACAGAATTTTGCACATACAGAATTTTGAAATACAGAATTTTAAAATACACAATTTTGCATTGACAGAATTTAGTAATACAGAATTTTGACCAAACAGAATTTTGACCATACAGAATTTTGACCAAACAGAATTTTGAAAACCAGAATTATGACCCGCTCCCCAAATAAATAAATAGAATTCGTTAAAATAAATATAATAACAAGTTTACAATACAAATTTCCTCGTTTCATCTTAGAGAAAGATACGTAAATATACAATATTTGAAATTTTTAAATTTACTCTAAAAAATTGTTTCGATAACCTAAGGCATGACCAATAAAACTGTAAAGGTTCTTCCAACCCCACTCTCCGTTTAAAATTTGTCTCGCTTCCTGGAGATTCAGAAAGCTCTTTGAAAAGTAAAGTCTTCGAATTCCTTGCAGAATTGGACAAAAGGCTAAAAAGTGGTTGACATCTTCGGTTTCATTTCGATTGCAGAGGTTACACCTGCTATTATCACTTCTATGAGGTTTATAATTCAAGTTTAGCATCTCAGTCCTTGCTTTAAACAAGGTTCCAATTTGAATTGCAGAAAGTTTGCTATTTTAATAATTGTTTATAAACAAAGTGTGATTGAGTTGCTTGTAGACCAATCGGCTCGGAGAGGTACAAGCCCTATTCAAGAACTTGAGATAATGAATCGTCGACCAACACAGTACATTCATAAAACTTATCTTTCCAATTAGCAAGAGAAGTTCTAGTAAGGTTAAGATTAAATCCGTGTGCATTTGCTATATCATACCATTCCTTAAAAGGCGACAAATTTCTTCGGAATGCGAAATCCATCATTTGCTTATGGAAATTTTCATTTGACCTTTGCATTACTTTAACTATGTAATCAGCATTAAACTGAAGATTTTTTAGAAAAATTGGAGGGATACCTGATTCCACATGTATAGCGTACGTTGGTGTAGAATTTGGAACTTGACTTGCATAGCATAAGCATGAGTTTATAGTGGCTTCAAAAATTCTAAATTTAGCTGAGATGCCTTTGTATTTATTGCAGAAGATTCTGTTCCATATGAGGTTTATTGCAGTTTTTGCCGACAAGTATTTTTCTTTTACATGGGGACGAAAATCTAGATTACTACAAAATAGAACACCTAAAAACTTAAATTCGTACACCACCTCTATAGGTTTATGATCCCATGACCATGCTTCTAGCGAGCTTCTCCTTCGTCGGTTTCTTTCAAAGATCATAATTTTTGAGGTGTTTATATTTAGGTCCCATTTATCACAGAAGCTTTTCGTAACTGTAAGGTGGTGGGATTGTCCGACAAAACAACAAGGTCCTCCGCATAAAGTAGAACCTTTACAAGTAGATTTCCAAATCTAACACTTCCTGGTAAATCACGGGAGATATCATTAAAAAAAGGGCGAACATAATAGGGCTTAAGGGGCAACTTTGAGGCACACCACTATCGGTTTTAAAGAAGTTGGACATTGAGTTCCAATTTGACACAGCAGCGCAAGTATTGGTGAGGAGAAGTTTATAAAGCCTTAAAAATTTCGTCGATATACCTAAATTTGATAATTTATAAAGTAATGAGTTGCGGTTGAAAGTATCAAACGCAGCTCTAAAATCAATGAAAAAGGTAAAGGGTTTTCCAATAAGAGGTGTTATTTTGATATTCAAAGAAAAATGGCATTTTTGGAGATAAATGATCGGATGTTTATTTCATTATAAAGAGGAAGGTATGCCGTTAATAATGGAACACAACATCAGCCAAATGGCCGCCAAGACCACGCTTACAGGACCATATCCTTTTCATGAAATTTTCCATAACCAAATCGCAAAGTGGCTGCCCTATGTCCTCGATAGCCTCACGAATTTCATCTTTGAGGTCTTGAATCGACGCTGGGCTGTTGGCGTAGACCTTATCTTTCACGTGGCCCCAAAGGAAGAAGTCGCAAGGTGTTAAATCACAAGATCTCGGTGGCCAATTGTGATCACCTCTTCGAGAGATAACACGGTCCGGAAACTTTTCCCGTAAAAGATCGATGGTTTCATTGCTTGTGTGGCACGTAGCGCCGTCTTGTTGAAAGTAAACGTTGTCCAGATCAATACCATCCAATTCAGGCCATAAAAAATCATTAATCATCTCTCGATAGCGCAATCCATTGACCGTAACTGTTGCTCCAGCCTCATTTTCGAAAAAGTAAGGTCCAATGACCCCGCGGGACCATAAACCGCACCAAACAGTCACGCGTTGAGGATGGAGAGGCTTTTCAACAATAACTCTTGGGTTTTCCGAGCCCAAGATGCGACAGTTTTGCTTGTTGACGTAGCCTCCGAGGTGGAAATGGGCCTCATCAGTCAAGATGATTTTTCGATGAAATTCCGGATCATTTTCATGCATTTCAAGGACCCAATCAGCAAAGACACGACGTTGTTGATGATCAGCCGGCTTGAGTTCTTGTGTTAACTGAACTTTATAAGCTTTAAGACCCAAGTCTTTATGCAAAATACGGTGTAATGACGTTTGTGGAATGCCTAATTCCAAAGAACGACGAGGAATGGACAAACCTGGGTTTTCTTCAACACTTTGGGCTACAACAGCAATATTCTCAGTTGTTCTTGAGCGACGTGCACGGGTTTTATTCTTCACATCACTAACTTGTCCCAACAGCTCGAATTTGTCCACCAATTTCTGTATTGCGGTCCGACAAGGTGCTTCACGACGACCCAAAAATGTTTTAGTTTTACGAACCGTCTCTGCCAAATTTTCACCATTTTTATAGTGAATTTTAATAATTTCAATGCGTTGTTGAAGCGTGTATCGTTCCATTTTTATTAATAGCGTAGTTTCTACTTGTCAAATGTCAAAAAATGACAGCTTCAAAAGTGACAGCTACCGAAATAGCGGGCTATTCAAAATAACACCTCTTATTGGAAAACCCTTTATAAAGTTTTTGTTTGTTATCGATGAAGCGTTTTGCTATACTGGCGAGTGCGAAGATTTGATCAACAGTTGAAAGACAAGAGCGAAAACCAGCTTGAAAGGTGCTAAGCAGTTTGTTCTCTTCAACCCATCTCATAAGCATGCAATAAAGGATTTGGGTGAATATTTTTCTCAAACAGGGAAGAATCAAAATGCCCCTGTAGTTTGCTGGTGAGCTTGGATCTCCTTTTTTTAAAATTGGACAGATTCGTGACACAGAAATGACTGCGGTATTTCTTCTTTTTCAAGAAGCTTATTAAAAAAACCAAGAAGAAGATTTAGGAAAGACAGAGAGAAGTTTTTATTAAATTCGGCTGGAATTCCATCTAGTCCGGCTGCTTTGTTGTTTTTCAAGTTTTTAAGCGTTGCTTGCAATTCACTCATTGTAATAGGCTCATCTAGAACTGAAACATAAATTGAGGGTAAAGCATATTGAAAGAGTTGTGAATTTGTTGAAACGTTAAGAAGTTCTTTGAAATAGTCTTGCAAGATTAACGATTGTCAGATTTCTTACAATTAATTGTCAGACAATGGGCGCATTCACTAACCTAGTCACTACGTAGTCAAAAAGGCAACTAGCTTTGTGAATGCAAAATTGCACTACATACAAAGCTAGTCAATTCAAACTGTCATATTAATGACAGATGTAAACATATAAAATAAGAAAAATTGTGTTTTGAGAACTTTAAATAAACTTTTTTTTACAGTTTAAATTAAATAACATCAAATATAAGATAAAATATTAATTTTTTTAATAATTTCACTTCGAAAATATCTTCCACCAAAAATTAAATTTGTATTTTCAACGAACAGCTGATTGTGAGATGTCAAAATCAATATCCACTAGCTTTGAAGCAGAAATTTTTACACTACGTTTGAGGGGAAATTTCATCTAAATTTTTAGTTGTCTTTAGCCAATCAGAACGAGTTGACTACGTAGTGACTAGGTTAGTGAATGCGCCCAATGATCTGACAATTAATTGTCAGACAAATTTTCTGACAATTAATTGTAAGACTACACGGTTGTAAGACATTGTAAGCATGTTTTTCACTGACAGATCTGACAATATTGTAAGATCTACCAATCGTGTACAATTAGCTTTGTGTTTGTCCAAGACGGGGAACAAAGAAAGAGCAAGCAATAAACAATATATATGTCCGGTATTGCACGGCGCATGTGTGGCATAAATAAAGTCCGAAAGAGAAAGGAAAAAAGAAAAAAATGCAATAGAAATAAATCTTTCTCGACGTGCACCGGTAGGATATTCCCTGCATATTTTTTGAAGTTTCTCTTTCTCCTTCTCCGTTGTTTTTCGAATTTGCTTCATTTAATTTTTCTTTTTTGAGGCAAGAAACTTCAATATGGCTATGGCTAATGAAAATGAAATAGATATAATGGAATAAAGCTTTGAAAAGCGAGTTGATGTCGTTCTGTAGCCACTTGTAGAAATCTGATCGTGAAGCTCACTGATGAGTCGACGATAGCAGCCAAAAAAAATTTTAAATGCCTCCAAATTCAACCCCCACTCAAGGCAGTTACTAAGGAAGGCCAACTTCGCGTTTCATCGCTTGCACCCATTGCTAGCCACAAGAATCGGACTAAGCCAGCGAGTGAAATCACTCATATACAAGCAGCTAATCAGACCGGTCATCAGCTACACTGCATCAAAAAATTGCACGTACTCGTACATCTGACTGTTTAGTGAAAAAATGCACATACTTTAACAAATATACTTATTATTTATTTATTTTTTCATTAATTATTTTCTTTATTATGATAGAAGTAAAAACAAAATAAAATTCAGTTACATAGACTTCACAGAAATAAAAAAACAATAACAAAAAGGGAAGAAACTAAAATTAACGTAAAAAAAACTGCACATACACTTTATAGTTTACTAGTTAATTGCTTCGTTTAGTACCTAGTATGATAACCTTTTGTTTTTATTACATTCTTTAAACGGTTCTGCATGGACAGGACTAGTTTTGAAGTCACTTCCGGTGGAATTTTGTTCCATTCTTCAATTAAAACGGCTTTCAGTTGATTTTTGTTTCTTATTTCCGATTCTCGGATTTTCTTTTCCAAATAATCCCAAAGATGTTCGATGGGATTTAGATCTGGGGATTGGGGAGGATGAGGCAACTGCGATTTCACATTATGCAACAGCCATTCTTTCACAAGCCTTGAGGAATGCTTAGGGTCGTTGTCTTGTACTAATACAAAGTCCTCGCTTAAGCCCATTTTATTGGCGCTGGCTTTTAAGTTGTCTTTTAGTATTTGCAGATAAACCATTTTATTCATCGTCGATTCAACAAATACTAAATTTCCCACCCCGCTAGCCCCCATCGCTCCCCAGACCATGACATTTCCGCCTCCATGCACTGAACTAAAAAAGGACATGATTCTTAGGAAAAACTGCATGTTTTTAAAGAAATAAAATGCACGACTGGATCGCACGAACTTGCTCTTATGTAAAAGTACTTTGGAATTTAAGATACATTTTATAAATATAAAACATGGATTTAATGAGATAATAATGTTCAAATGCATGAAATTGCCGTCTGGTTTCCGGAAAAGTATGAATTTATGCAAATAAACCTTAAAAAATCGTTTTATTATTAAATACATTTTTTATATAAGAAATTTCTCTAAAATTTTTCAAGAAAAAAATGTGGGATGCGAATTTTATGTATTTAATAATATTGGTTTTAGGAAATAATTTCAAAAAATAATCGTTCATAGGTTTTGAAGATATTGATTTAAAAATTTTTTTTTTTTTTATATACAATATTATTTTAAACTTAAGGGGACTCCTGCTAAAAATTTTGGGTTAAAATCCTTAGAGCCGTTAATGAGAAAGTCGAAAATCAAAAAAACGGGTCTATGGCAGGTACCCCTAATAACATTTTGCCCCAAAATTTTTTTTGACCAAAATGTAGCCCATGTCCATAATATCACACTTAATTTTTTTTATCCAAATCGTTAGAGCCGTTTTCGAGATAAATAAGATTTTGCATTACGGGTGTATGGGGGTACCCTTAGTTTTGGAGCTAAAAAAAAACTTTCAATTTCTCCTCTAGGGAATCACCGAAGACCCTTAACTACCGAGATTGAAAGAAATAGGTCCAGTGGCTTAGGCTGTAGTGAGAGGTACAGACATACAGACACACTGAAACATGTTTTTTGTGTACTAAATTTTCCTTAAAATTTTTATAAAAAAAATTGATATGCAAATTGTTAGTATTTAATAAAATACATTTTAAAACGTAATTTAAAAATTTAATCGTGTATTGGTTTTCAAGATATTGAATTTTCAAAAAAAAAATTGTATTATTTTTTTAAAAATCCAAAAACTATTTTTTCGAAAAAATTTTTAGTTTATATTTTTTCAAATGCAAAGCAGCTCCTGCATAAAAATTTTGGTCAAAATCGTTAGAGCCGTTGGTGAGAAATTCGAAAATCAAAAAAACCGTTCTATGAAAGGTACCCCTAATAACATTTCCCCCCAAATTTTTTTTTCACCAAAATATAGTCCATGTCCATAATATCACACTTAATTTTTTTTATCAAAATCGTTAGAGCTGTTTTTGAGATAAATAAGATTTTGTATTACGGGTGTATGGGGGTACCCTTAGTTTTGGAGCTAAAAAAAAATTTCAATTTCTCCTCTAGGGAATCACCACAGACGGAATTGTCGGACCCACTTTTTTCGTCTTCGCTATTATCGTAATGTCAACTTTGATCAAAATCTCGAGTTCGATTTTTTTTCCAAATGCAGAACTTGCCCTATAGTACCTATATCGCAAGTAAAAAATCATTAAAAACGGGCCAAGAATCGAGTTTATTAAAAGAAAGAAGTCCTAAGCATACGTTTTATGAATTTGTTCATACGACTATAAAAGGTTCTTTAAATTAATGATTCCTGCATTAAATTAATGATTAGAAGTCATTAAAAAATTCTTTCGATAATTCACAAAACATATGAACCATTTCATTCGATGTAAGTAAGTAAACATTGAAATTCATAACTTTTTGCTTTAATTTCATGCATTTTGTCATTCAATGTTACTTTAATTTTCGTTTATTTTATGACCTTCTGACATAAATTGAAAGAACATATTCACTGTTTTAATGTAAAAAATCATGAAAATAATGTTTATTGTTCTTAAAAAGTATGAACAATTTCAGACGATATATGTAAAAATTCATTGAATTCATGATGTTTTTCATTAATTTTATGACATTGGTCTGTGTTTTTAATGATTTTATTCATTAGTTTAAAAACTCTGACACTTGTTTTAGGAAAATTTTTTTGAGATGTATGACGTTTTTCATTGATTCAATGAATGCTAGTTTTATTTTTAATGAATTTAATTATTTGTTTGCATTAATTGTAAGAAAAGTTTCCTTCTTTTTAATGGAAAAATCATTTAATTAGGCAATTTTTCTTATTTTGGAATACATTTTTTCACTAGTTTTATGTATGAAATTATGGGTCTTTCGATTATTTTCATTAATTGAATGAATTCCTTCTTTTTTGTATGCTTTTTTTTTTTATTTGATAATGAATTCTGACATTAATTTTAAGAAAAATTTCTTTTTTAATGACGAAACAATCATTAATTTAATGCAACTTTTCTTATTATATTATTATATAAGTATGAATCTTTTCATAAGTTTTATGTAAGAAATTATGGAACCTAAGCTATTTTTTATAAAACGAATGAATTATTTCTTTTTTTTCCAATGATTTTTTTTTTCGTTTTAAGAAAAAAAAAGTCACTAAAAATTATTATACGTGCACGTCCACCTGAAATAGAAAAGCCCCGATGACAAATTATTTCCAAGAAAATGGTATACCTGAAAACTTGAAGAAAAGAAAAGAATTTTTTTTAAAAGAAGAACAATTATTTATTAAATAAATTCTTAAATATCTAATACTTTATTTTATGACTATTTATGATTTTATGATTTTTTTTTCTTTCTTTAACAAGTTGAAACATTGCCAATTTGTATTTTATTTAAATATTTAGTTTAGTAAATAAAGTAAATATTATTTTTTTCTGCCCAAAAACTTTTTTTATCAAAACTTTTTTTTGTTTTGAAGGTATATTTTTCTTACTTTATCATTTTTATTTTCAGAAAAACGCATCAAGTATTATTTTTGATTTTATAGATATCAAATTTGCTTGCACTAAAATAATTATTATTTTTCTAAACAAAAACTAATTTCAAATTATTTACATCATATAAACGAAAGCATTAATTCAAGAAAATTTTAGTATTATGTATTTGCAAACAAATTGGGCTGTCATTGTACAAAACAAAAAATAATACTTCATGTATTTTTCTAAAAAAAAATCTGTGGATCAAAAAATAAATCAGACACAAAAGTTTTTTTCTCGTTAAATGACAAAATAAAATTGATGAATCTTCGAAAACAGCGCATTTCTGCACTAAACCCTAGTTTTGACTATACACTTTGAATATTTAACAAAAATTATTTAATTTAAAAGAAAACAATCGCAAATTTAATATCAAAAAAGAAATCGGACACCATGTGGTATACGCATCTTTTTTGCTTTTAACGGGTCAAATATAACATTACATATTAGGTTCTTAAAATTCCGTTATATATTTCAGTTGTTTTTTCGATTAGAATTGTATGCGCTTTTATTAGTGAGGTCAAAATGCAAGAACAACGTGGATTTACAACGATAGAAGTGCGAAAAATAGTGGTAAACCATTTTGAAGAAGGTAAGTCTGTACGAGCTATTGCAGAAATTGTAAAAAGAAGCAAGTCTACGGTAGGAGATTTTTATTTAGAAAAATTAAATATTATTACAAAATGAATTTAAACTTATGTACTTATGATTGTTGGGCATAGAAATGGTCGTTATAGAAATGGTGTTCCATGACCATCCAAATCTGTGCGCAAGCTGAAGGGTATTTTGAATAAAAAAGGCAGAATACCTTAAAACAAGCAACATATAGCCATTGAGAAGCTACTAAAGCGGTATTTAATTCTATCTAAATAAACATAATAATAGCTTATATAAATAATAAAAAAGAATTTTCTTTGGGAGCATAAGAAAAAATTATGGAATTTTAATGAACGAAACAAAAATATTACCAAGCGATATCCAGTAGGCAATTTGTATTCCGGCCACTTCTTAAATATAACATCCAAAGAACTGGCTTCCTTCATTTCCTGCAACCTGTAATGGGAGGTAGCCTGCCAGCAGCTGTCGAATTCTGTTATTGAAAGATTTCCATTTTTTAATGTGGTCACGTATTCCTCAGTGTTTGCTTCGGAAGCTATATAAAAAGACACAAAGGATAAGGAATGCATTTAATGAAATGTAAAATAATCTTACTCAATGGATTAGTGCAACAGTTTTTTTTATAGATTCAATTCTTAAGATTTCAGGAGTTAGAGACCTTTTTAAATTTAATCGTATACTGCTTTTCGCATTATTAAATTTGGAGTATAGTTTTCCTCGTTTTCCAACGCGATAATACTCAAGCTTTTTGGTTGGAAAGCGGTTTAATATTTCATTTTCGATCCTATAACTGGTTGACAGAGATAAATGTTAGTCATTTTTTGTAAAATAATTCCAGATCATTGTTATTAAATATTGCCGGTGTTCGTCTAAAAGCTTTAGATTAGCGTCGTAGTATTTAATTATAGCTGACGATTTTTTGCAGCTATTCAAAATGTGTGCCAATTTCGTTGAGCATTCATTAGGCTCAGGTGAACTTAAACGAATTGAAGTGGATGGCGATGACAGTGAGGAATAGAGGTTCATTGTTGATTTTGATAATAGATAATCTGAATCAGTCCTGTCCGCAAAAGATTCTTCATATACCCCTGAAGCAGATACATTTTTTTTCCAGTGAGACAAATTGTGTTCAAATAAAACGAGGTCACCAATTGACTGATTTTTGAATAGGGCGGTAATATGGTGCTGTTTGATGATTTTTAAAATTTGAATATCTATTTTTTGAGCTGGTAAGAAAAAGCAGAATATAAGTTACATAATATGTATTTTAACACAAAATACTTAAAGAGGAAAACTTACTTAAAAATAGTTCAGTCAAATGTTCCAAGCTCCAGCTTTTTAGAAGATCTTTCAAATTATCCGCGGAACCATCAACTCGCGCTGTTTGTGAAGGGCAAACTTGTGAATTCGCACATATTGTATAAAAGAAGTTCCATCTACAGTCTCGTATGATCCTTCGAGATTCAGAATGGAAACATTTTGATTTTGTTGTATTGCAGTTTCACTGTACGAGGAGGGTAAGAGGATTACATTTACCGGCTGATCGGTAGTTTCTTGAAGCTGCTGATTTTCGGTTGAGTCCATGGTCTATTTTTCTTAATTTTGACACTGCGTAGATATCTTAAGCAAAGTTTTTAATATTTATACAAGTATTAAAATTTTTAAATATTTTCAATGTAAAATATGACTTCCTGAGGTCAATATAATAACGGTTACTATAATTTGTATCCTTTTTTATTTGGCTGCCTCTAGTTTTGCCCAACTATTTACTCAAGAAAAGTTAGAAATTGTTATCTGTAGTTTTCGCGAAATCTATAATCGCACACATTTTTTTAGCATTTATAGTTTATTATGAAAGTAAGAATACTTAACATTTCTTTAACAAAAAGTATACATATTTATAACTTAATCAAAAAAATAGAAAAGAAATTAAAGAAATAATACTAACTGCTTACTTTTGTATTATTTCTAGAATATCCTTTCTAAGTATTTTTAAGACAACATAATGGGTTTTCATAATAAAATAAAATGTACGACTGGGTCGCACGAACTTGCTCCTATGTAATAGACTAAGATTTTTTTTTCATAATTTCATAATTTTGTATCACGCATTGAATAGTTGATCTTGATCTCTTAACAATGGATGATATTTCAGAATAACTTTTTCCATCCTTTTTGAGATCCAAAATTTGTTTTTTTATTTCAATAGGAACTTTTTTATGTGATGATTCCATAACTACAAAAACTTTTGTTAAACGCAAAAAAAAAAAACACTTTCAGCCAGATCAATTTAACATAACAGATTGAGAAGGAGATTCATTGGTAAAAGAAATCATTGGTAAAAGAAATCGTTCCCCTTCCAATGTTGAAGACATTAATTTGTCTCTCAGCATAAAAAATCGTAAAATGGGTCTGGATGACCAAAGGTTCGGGTATTTCACTCCCTTGCAATGTCTCCCAGACACTCAAAACGATAATGACGTTGAACTTAATGATGTTGTGGTTGCTCCACAACCTAAAAAAATTAAAATTCCATCTATCTGTGTGTTGCAAAAAACTTGCGAAAATGTGCACTCTATGCTTCATGAACTAAAAGTGAATGATTATTATATCAAAAAGATGTCAATAGGCATTAAAATTAACTGTGACAAAAGTGATGATCACCAAAAAATATGTTCCACATTAAAATCGAAAAACTGGCAATTTTTTACGCATGACCTTCCGTCTGCAAGGTCATTCAAAGTAGTGCTTTTCGGCTTAGATGAAATGCCAAAAGAAACACTTAAAGCAGAACTAATCAAAATTGGTTTAAAGTGCGTTGATGTTAAATTAATTAAAAAACAGCATGAACATTTGCTTGACATTTTTTATATAATTTTTCTTGAGTCCGGTTCAACAAGACTAGTGGATCTAAAAAAGAACATTCGATCTCTATTTAGAACGCAAGTCAAGTGGGACTTTGCTAGACGTCCAAAACAAAAATATACGCAATGTTTTAACTGTCAGATGTTCGGCCATGGTGAAAAAAATTGCCACATCAAAACACACTGTGCAAATTGTTCCGAAAACCACGAAAAGAATGTATGCAAATCTATAAATGTGAAATGCGCAAACTGCAATGCCACTCACAAATCCACCGACCCTTCTTGCATAAGTCGTAAAAGTTTTCTTGAATTGATGGAGAAGCTGTCCTACAAGACTAATGGCCGATTTTATAAACAAACACTAAAAGCACTTTTATCAAAAATCCTCTTAAATTTTATCAGGCTCTTAAAAATTTTTAGTTTCACCAATCTATAAAAGGGACATTTTGGGGAAATTTTTGTTAAAATTGATTTCTCTTCACATCCCTGGGAAAAATAAATTGTTTTTTTCTTTCTAACAAGTGAAATGTATGAGAAGAAATGAGAAAGCGTTATGTGTTCAAACAAATGCCAAGAAATGAAAAAAAAAAAGAAATGCACACAAAATATTTGGAAAGATTCTGATCCTGACATTCTGTGGCATAAAATCATTAAGTAATAACCACTTAATTTATTTAGTATTGCATTGTTGGTTTTTTTTGGTTCCAAATGAAGACCAAACATATTCAACAAACTCATCCACAGATGCTTTAGAAAGTCGGAACCACATTTTGAAGACATAAATAATGTATATCTGTGAACCGGGAACGGGAATATTCTTGCTCAGCGAATAACTTTGTGTTGCACTTTATTATTGGATGAAGACGATCAATATTTTTTTCTAAATAAAGAAACAAATCATTTAAATATTTAGTATTAACCTATTCATTTTGTATCTTCAAAAATTAAACACTAATTCTTAACAAAACAATAATTTCAGCTGCTATACCTATAACCAATTGTTGTTATCTACATCTGATGACATTTCAATGACACTTTTAAAATTTAATGAGCCAAAAATGGGCATTTAGTTTATAAGGGTGTTTACAAGCTTGTTTAATTTAAAAGCGCTTGGTGAAACCAAAACATCTCATTTTAAGGTTTAGAAGCCTGTTAAATGTTTAAAAGTCCTTCGTGAAATCGGACATAAACATCAAACATACACTAATGTTAATGTTGCCGTGTTAGTAAGAAAATCTATACGTCATGAAGTTATTCCAATTATCAATACTAAAGTAATTGAAAACATAGGTATAAAATTACCTTTTGCTAATGGTACTACTTTAAATATATTCTGTTTATTTTCCTGGTGGTGCAGCTTCTAGTGAAAAACGCTATAATTTTAATAATGACTTAAGAAAACTTATAAGTTCTAATGATTTATTTTTAGTTGGGGGTGACCTAAATTGTAGACATAGGAGTTGGAGTTGTGTAAGAGCAAATACATGGGGTAATATTCTTGAAAACTTAAACTCCAAACATCCTTTTAATATTTTGTATACTCCACAACCAACATATTATCCAACTGATAGCAGGGCAAGTCCATCGACCTTGGATTTATTTTTAACAAATTTTTCAGGTCTTTTTAATCAACCTATGGTTATTAACGAACTTGGTTCAGACCATTTACCGGTTCTTATTAGTACTTTAACTTTGGATATGAAAAACGCGAATTGGCCGCGATATAAAAAAGAAATGCGTTCCAAATTAAGAAATATTCCAAATGTTACTGATGAGAATGTGAATATATAACAAATTGACCGTAGTATTTCATGTTTTACGACGGCTTTAATCGAAAGCATAGACACAGCAGTCCCTAAAAAGCAAACTCGATGCGATTCAGCCAATACACTTCCTCCAAATGTAGTGCAAATGATAAAAATTAGGAACAGCAATCGCAATAAGTGGATCAGAACGAGAAACCCTTTCTATCTTTCAGAAGTTAATATACTTAACGTTATAATTAAAAATTCGATTTCTGCATTTAGAAACCAACTCTGGAATCTAAAACTCCAGACCTTAAACAAAGGCAGTAAGCCATTTTGGAATATAACGAAAGTTATCAAAAAGAAAATCCCTAATATTCCAGCCCTAAATATGGGAAACACAATGGTTCTCTCTAATGTTGAAAAAGCTAATGCTTTAGCCCAAACGTTCTCTGACACTCATTCTGTCACTGGGGGTATTGCTCGAAATTATATGGTAGAGTCAGAAGTTGCTGACTCTGTTAATATTATAAACTCGTTTAGTAGGTATTTACCTCATGATGAAGTTTCGATGAAAGATGTTGGTGCAGTATTATTGTCTCTTAAATGTAGGAAATCCGCTGGCTTTGATAAAATTAAAAATCTTTATCTTAAAAATCTACCAAAATCAGGAGTTAAGTATCTGCAAAGTTTATTTAACTCCTGCCTAAGTCTTAGCTATTTTCCGAGCAATTGGAAAATAGCCAAAATTGTACCAATTTTAAAACCAGGCAAAAGCCCAAACATGCCGGGTAATTATAGGCCGATAAGTCTGCTAAATTCTGTAGGTAAATGTTTTGAACAAATTTTGAAAAATAAAATTATTTCACATGTTGATACGTTTGACATTCTTCCAAAAGAGCAATTTGGTTTTAGAGCCTGTCATAGTTCAACTCATCAATGGCATCGAATCTCAAGATACATAAAAAATAATTTCAGAGAAGGAAAAAGCACTGGCATGGTAATGCTCGATGTTGAAAAAGCATTTGACACAGTTTGGCACAATGCCATACTGCACAAAATGTTACGGTTAAATTTTCCATCGTACCTTATCAAAATAATACAATCGTTTTTGACTGATAGAAAATTTAGGGTCTCTGTTAACAATTGGTTTTCGGAAATCCGTAGAGTTATTGCAGGAGTGCCTCAAGGGTCCGTTCTTGGTCCTTTACTTTATAATATATTCACTTATGATTTTCCGTCTTTTACAAACTGTGAAAAAGCAATTTTCGCAGATGACACCTGCATCTACTCATCAGATTCACTTGGTTTCACTATTGAAACCAACCTGCAATCTGCATTGAATGTAGTACAAAGATACTGCAACGATTGGAAAATTAAAATCAATGCTTCAAAAACTGAGGCTGTTTTTTTCACACGAAAAAGAAAACCCTGTTTTTTGCCAAGCAATAATATCCAAATATGTGGTGTGAGTACAGATTGGCGTTCGAGTGCTAAATATCTTGGGGTACACCTCGACAAGACCTTGACGTTTGGTTTGCACGTACAAGAAGTAGTTAAAAAATTCGGAACAACTATCAAAGTTCTTTATCCTTTTATTAATCGAAAATCAAAATTAAGCAATGAAAACAAAATGTTGATTTATAAGGTCATATTTCAATCAATAATGTTTTATGCGTCACCTGCCTGGGGAAACTGTTCAAAAAGTCATATTCGTAGGCTCCAAATAGCCCAAAACAAAGTATTGAAAATGATTTTAAAACTACCATGGTCCTTTTCAACAGAAGAACTGCACCAAATTGCAAATATAGAATTAGTTTTGGCCAGAATATCTAGGCTTTACGAGCGTTATAACAGTTGTTGTATTATGTCAGAAAACACTTTGATCTCAAACCTTACTATTTAATACAAAACATATAATTTACTACTTATTTACTTATTTATTTACACATTTACCTATTTATTTATTTAGTTATTTATTTATTTATTTATTTATTTATTTATTTATTTATCTATTTATCTATTTATTTATTTATTTATTTATTTATTTATTCATTTATTTATTTATTTAAATTCTTTGATTTATTTATTTATTCACTATTTAAATTACATGTTTGTTTACTTCTTAATTTATTTTTCATTTAATTAATTATTTACTATCTTCTTTGTGTATTTAAAAAAATGTAAAGTCTGGTTTGTGTCAAATGCGCACCGCCCACCTATCCCTACTCTATCAATATACTATTTTAATGAAGGTTTTTCATTGTAGCTTTTCCTTCGTACAGTTTTTCCTCTTATATTTCTTTCCAAATAATCTGTAATATTGTCAGTAGTAAGGTAGTTATATACCAGAACTCTGTAAATTGTGCAATATAGGTTAAGAAAACAATGTATCGTAAATTCTGCTACAATAAATATATGTATCTATCTATCTAAAAAAGTATAAGAAGAGAGGTCGAAATTTGTGTTACCTATTAATACTGTACTTACATCTATGTATCATTTTTTGTTCAAAATAAAGTCAATCGGTACGTGGATTAAGTTATAAGTACATTAAATATAATAAATTTGTTTGAATTCGATTGATGTATGTGCAATTTTTTGATGCAGTGTATAATTTCTCTGCATGGTACACCATTTCGAAGACAGCAATGCAGAAGCTCCAACTCTTCGAAAGGAAAATTCTGAGGATAAGCACCCGACCAACCTTCGATTGACAGGGACAAAAGCATTACAGCAATGTAAGAATCTACGAAGAAGCCAATATCAAGCCACTGGACCAATTTCTCGTACAATTGACAAAGAAGCTCTTACATAACACTTTCAACCACTCTAACCCGCTGATGAGAAGGATGACCACCCAGGAACGACAACCAGAGCCTAGCCTAGATACCTTAGAGCTTTGGATAAGATATTTTGTGGGGCTATGTTAAGGCTCATGTCTATAGCGACAAGCCCGCTTCGATTGACGCGCTGAAAGCCAACATTTATTCATGAGATACCAGCCGAAATGTTAGAAAGAGTGTGCCAAAATTGGACTAAGCGGATGGACCATTTGAGGTGTAGCCGCGGCCAACATTTCCATGAAAAAATCTTCAAACTTAAAATTATATCGACCTTACTACCGATTCAAATAAAGATTTCATGCATTTTTCTGAATTGTATGTGTTTTTTTTTTTTAATTTCCGATAGCTCTTAAAAAATCACTCGTTATTTGAAACAATTCTTCAGAAGTGAATTATCTTAAAGCCAGATATACAGGGTGTCCGCCGGGAAGGTATACTACTTTGTTTGTTTATAATTTTTGATTAAATGAAAGAAAATGGATCTTATATTGATAAATGTTTTATTTAATGTCAGCAATTATGTATGGAATACAATATCAGATAAATGTCCGCCTCTGTTAGTCTCACAAATGCGAGCCCTTTTGAGCACATTTTTCATTACATTCTCACACATTTCACGCGGTATTTCATTAATTTCTTCACCAATATTTTGTTTGAGTTGCTCAAGCGTTTCTGGTTTGTTTGCATAAACCTTGCTTTTCAGATATCCCCACAAAAAGAAGTCCGGAGCAGTCAAATCAGGCGACCGTGGAGGCCAATCAACATCACCATTTCTTGAAATAACTTGTTGTGGAAAGAGGTCTCGCAGTAATTCCATTGTAATCCTGGCTGTATGCGATGTGGCACCGTCTTGTTGATACCACATGTTATCCAAGCCCAAAGCATGCAGTTGTGGCATTAAAAAGTTTTCAATCATATCACGATATCGCTCCCCATTCACAGTTACCGTTACGCCGTTTTCATTTTCAAAGAAGTAAGGTCCAATGATTCCTCCTGACCAAATTGAACACCAGACTGTATTTTTTAATGGATGCAAAGATGACTGATGAATAATTTGAGGGTTTTCCATTGCCCAGAACCGACTATTCTGTTTATTCACATATCCATTCAAATGAAAATGTGCCTCGTCACTCATTATGATTTTTTCATTTTTTCGTCACAGTAATCGATGATTGATTTTGATAAAATGTTTTAACGATTAAAACGCGTTGGTTTATCGAATATTTTTCCATAATTAATTTGCCACGTGTCTACTTCACGACTGCCAAATATGAACTGTCAAGACTAATGTTTATCAAAATGGCGGCAAAACAAAGTAGTATACCTTCCCGGCGGACACCCTGTACATACGTTGTTCAAATGCAAAGCACGTGCAAGTGTATTAGTGAAAAAAATCACACGTATAGATTGGGTGTAGGTTTGATGCAAAATCAAAATCTTTTGATTTTCCTTCAAACAAGGGTACTGCATTGGAACCTCAAGCAGAATTTACTAATACACTTGCACGTGCTTGTCATGCACGTGATGTCAAACTTGACATCAAAATAATCGATCATTTAAAAATCGGTTTGATTGTGATAAGCTTTTTGTTTGCTGTACTATAATTTATAACACAAAACATTCGTGTGACCGCTTTATTCTTTCATAATACAAAAAGTAGTTTAACTACTCCAAAAGATTTTATCAAAAATTATAGAAGGTATAAGTAAAGAAATTAATCATTATTTTACGATTAATATCAATCGAGTGGCTTTTGATTTATCAATAAAAAGTTGACATTGGTTAATCCATTAGTTATTGAACATTTTTTTTTTTTATAATTTTTGCGGTGACACTGGGATCAATCAATCTGTTTGACTAAATTTAGTTTAAAAAATTCTGTGACTTTGAAATATTGCACCCGAAAATTGGAAAATTCGGGGAGAGTACGATAACTTAGGCGCCAAAAATTGATAACGGATTTTTGTAGAAGGGTCAAATACAAGCGTTTTTTACTATCGGAGGGGGGGTCTATCTTGCCCCGTTTAGGAGGTAGGGGCGATTTTAGAAAAAAACGACTTAAATTGAAAAAAAAAATATTAAAAAACAACGGCAACACTTACAATACAGTACTATACCGGTTTTGAAAGCCAGAGGTTTGTTCTATAATCTTAAATTTATATTAAATTATTTATGTCAATAGTTTTTAAAAAATTCGCATGCAAACTCAAAATTTTGTTAAAAAAATGAAAAAAAAAGTTTAGACCAATTTTTTTTCAAAATTGTGAAATGAAGTGCTCAAGGGCTCTTTGTGGTAAATGCTACTATTAATTCTGAATCGAACACAAAAAACCGAATGGTTTTAAGCCTTCTAGTTTTTGAGAAAATTGAAAATTACTAAAACTACTTTTTATGAAATTTTTGATTTTTGATATTTACCTACGGTGATTTCATTTTGAGGATTAATGTTAATGTGGTTCATTTGTAGGTAAAGTACAGCAAATCATTTAGCGTTACCAAGAATGCACCACGAGGAGGTAGAATTGCATGGCATTCTGCGTCTCAGTCAGTCAGTTTGTGAGTAAGTCAGGTGTTAATTAAAAATAGTCAAGTCAATTTTTCAATGTTCAATGGTTTACAGGTATTTTGATCACAAAAGAGATATTTATAGCAAGCCTCCCGAATCTCTAGCCAATATTGAGGCCCATGGAAAAATGTGCCAATAGATGGGTTTATTGTATTCTTACAATTTTTGTCACCTTTTTTTAGAGCTTTTTTTGGAGCACCGCCACATCCAACCGAACTTGAAATTTGTATGTTTTTCTACCTTTATCGGTAAGTTGCAACACAGTGGGGGAGTTGAAGCTTTAGTTGGAATTAGACCAATTTCTTCTAAGAACGCGATGCTTTTGAAATATTTTTTTTGAAATATTGAAAAGTTATTTAATTTAGGATGAAGTAGTGGATGCTTAGTCGCCATTCTTTATTCAAAGAAAAAAATGCTTCACTCTTACAAATGTTGAATAACGAATGACCTTGGTAAACAATAACCTGTACCACATAAGCATTAAAAATGTTAGACACAAACAATAAACATACATATTAATTAAGGAAAAGAATGTATGCAAATCTATAAATGTGAAATGCGCAAACTGCAATGCCACTCACAAATCCACCGACCCTTCTTGCATAAGTCGTAAAAGTTTTCTTGAATTGATGGAGAAGCTGTCCTACAAGACTAATGGCCGATTTTATAAACAAACACTAAAAGCACTTTTATCAAAAATCCTCTTAAATTTTATCAGGCTCTTAAAAATTTTTAGTTTCACCAATCTATAAAAGGGACATTTTGGGGAAATTTTTGTTAAAATTGATTTCTCTTCACATCCCTGGGAAAAATAAATTGTTTTTTTCTTTCTAACAAGTGAAATGTATGAGAAGAAATGAGAAAGCGTTATGTGTTCAAACAAATGCCAAGAAATGAAAAAAAAAAAGAAATGCACACAAAATATTTGGAAAGATTCTGATCCTGACATTCTGTGGCATAAAATCATTAAGTAATAACCACTTAATTTATTTAGTATTGCATTGTTGGTTTTTTTTGGTTCCAAATGAAGACCAAACATATTCAACAAACTCATCCACAGATGCTTTAGAAAGTCGGAACCACATTTTGAAGACATAAATAATGTATATCTGTGAACCGGGAACGGGAATATTCTTGCTCAGCGAATAACTTTGTGTTGCACTTTATTATTGGATGAAGACGATCAATATTTTTTTCTAAATAAAGAAACAAATCATTTAAATATTTAGTATTAACCTATTCATTTTGTATCTTCAAAAATTAAACACTAATTCTTAACAAAACAATAATTTCAGCTGCTATACCTATAACCAATTGTTGTTATCTACATCTGATGACATTTCAATGACACTTTTAAAATTTAATGAGCCAAAAATGGGCATTTAGTTTATAAGGGTGTTTACAAGCTTGTTTAATTTAAAAGCGCTTGGTGAAACCAAAACATCTCATTTTAAGGTTTAGAAGCCTGTTAAATGTTTAAAAGTCCTTCGTGAAATCGGACATAAACATCAAACATACACTAATGTTAATGTTGCCGTGTTAGTAAGAAAATCTATACGTCATGAAGTTATTCCAATTATCAATACTAAAGTAATTGAAAACATAGGTATAAAATTACCTTTTGCTAATGGTACTACTTTAAATATATTCTGTTTATTTTCCTGGTGGTGCAGCTTCTAGTGAAAAACGCTATAATTTTAATAATGACTTAAGAAAACTTATAAGTTCTAATGATTTATTTTTAGTTGGGGGTGACCTAAATTGTAGACATAGGAGTTGGAGTTGTGTAAGAGCAAATACATGGGGTAATATTCTTGAAAACTTAAACTCCAAACATCCTTTTAATATTTTGTATACTCCACAACCAACATATTATCCAACTGATAGCAGGGCAAGTCCATCGACCTTGGATTTATTTTTAACAAATTTTTCAGGTCTTTTTAATCAACCTATGGTTATTAACGAACTTGGTTCAGACCATTTACCGGTTCTTATTAGTACTTTAACTTTGGATATGAAAAACGCGAATTGGCCGCGATATAAAAAAGAAATGCGTTCCAAATTAAGAAATATTCCAAATGTTACTGATGAGAATGTGAATATATAACAAATTGACCGTAGTATTTCATGTTTTACGACGGCTTTAATCGAAAGCATAGACACAGCAGTCCCTAAAAAGCAAACTCGATGCGATTCAGCCAATACACTTCCTCCAAATGTAGTGCAAATGATAAAAATTAGGAACAGCAATCGCAATAAGTGGATCAGAACGAGAAACCCTTTCTATCTTTCAGAAGTTAATATACTTAACGTTATAATTAAAAATTCGATTTCTGCATTTAGAAACCAACTCTGGAATCTAAAACTCCAGACCTTAAACAAAGGCAGTAAGCCATTTTGGAATATAACGAAAGTTATCAAAAAGAAAATCCCTAATATTCCAGCCCTAAATATGGGAAACACAATGGTTCTCTCTAATGTTGAAAAAGCTAATGCTTTAGCCCAAACGTTCTCTGACACTCATTCTGTCACTGGGGGTATTGCTCGAAATTATATGGTAGAGTCAGAAGTTGCTGACTCTGTTAATATTATAAACTCGTTTAGTAGGTATTTACCTCATGATGAAGTTTCGATGAAAGATGTTGGTGCAGTATTATTGTCTCTTAAATGTAGGAAATCCGCTGGCTTTGATAAAATTAAAAATCTTTATCTTAAAAATCTACCAAAATCAGGAGTTAAGTATCTGCAAAGTTTATTTAACTCCTGCCTAAGTCTTAGCTATTTTCCGAGCAATTGGAAAATAGCCAAAATTGTACCAATTTTAAAACCAGGCAAAAGCCCAAACATGCCGGGTAATTATAGGCCGATAAGTCTGCTAAATTCTGTAGGTAAATGTTTTGAACAAATTTTGAAAAATAAAATTATTTCACATGTTGATACGTTTGACATTCTTCCAAAAGAGCAATTTGGTTTTAGAGCCTGTCATAGTTCAACTCATCAATGGCATCGAATCTCAAGATACATAAAAAATAATTTCAGAGAAGGAAAAAGCACTGGCATGGTAATGCTCGATGTTGAAAAAGCATTTGACACAGTTTGGCACAATGCCATACTGCACAAAATGTTACGGTTAAATTTTCCATCGTACCTTATCAAAATAATACAATCGTTTTTGACTGATAGAAAATTTAGGGTCTCTGTTAACAATTGGTTTTCGGAAATCCGTAGAGTTATTGCAGGAGTGCCTCAAGGGTCCGTTCTTGGTCCTTTACTTTATAATATATTCACTTATGATTTTCCGTCTTTTACAAACTGTGAAAAAGCAATTTTCGCAGATGACACCTGCATCTACTCATCAGATTCACTTGGTTTCACTATTGAAACCAACCTGCAATCTGCATTGAATGTAGTACAAAGATACTGCAACGATTGGAAAATTAAAATCAATGCTTCAAAAACTGAGGCTGTTTTTTTCACACGAAAAAGAAAACCCTGTTTTTTGCCAAGCAATAATATCCAAATATGTGGTGTGAGTACAGATTGGCGTTCGAGTGCTAAATATCTTGGGGTACACCTCGACAAGACCTTGACGTTTGGTTTGCACGTACAAGAAGTAGTTAAAAAATTCGGAACAACTATCAAAGTTCTTTATCCTTTTATTAATCGAAAATCAAAATTAAGCAATGAAAACAAAATGTTGATTTATAAGGTCATATTTCAATCAATAATGTTTTATGCGTCACCTGCCTGGGGAAACTGTTCAAAAAGTCATATTCGTAGGCTCCAAATAGCCCAAAACAAAGTATTGAAAATGATTTTAAAACTACCATGGTCCTTTTCAACAGAAGAACTGCACCAAATTGCAAATATAGAATTAGTTTTGGCCAGAATATCTAGGCTTTACGAGCGTTATAACAGTTGTTGTATTATGTCAGAAAACACTTTGATCTCAAACCTTACTATTTAATACAAAACATATAATTTACTACTTATTTACTTATTTATTTACACATTTACCTATTTATTTATTTAGTTATTTATTTATTTATTTATTTATTTATTTATTTATTTATCTATTTATCTATTTATTTATTTATTTATTTATTTATTTATTCATTTATTTATTTATTTAAATTCTTTGATTTATTTATTTATTCACTATTTAAATTACATGTTTGTTTACTTCTTAATTTATTTTTCATTTAATTAATTATTTACTATCTTCTTTGTGTATTTAAAAAAATGTAAAGTCTGGTTTGTGTCAAATGCGCACCGCCCACCTATCCCTACTCTATCAATATACTATTTTAATGAAGGTTTTTCATTGTAGCTTTTCCTTCGTACAGTTTTTCCTCTTATATTTCTTTCCAAATAATCTGTAATATTGTCAGTAGTAAGGTAGTTATATACCAGAACTCTGTAAATTGTGCAATATAGGTTAAGAAAACAATGTATCGTAAATTCTGCTACAATAAATATATGTATCTATCTATCTAAAAAAGTATAAGAAGAGAGGTCGAAATTTGTGTTACCTATTAATACTGTACTTACATCTATGTATCATTTTTTGTTCAAAATAAAGTCAATCGGTACGTGGATTAAGTTATAAGTACATTAAATATAATAAATTTGTTTGAATTCGATTGATGTATGTGCAATTTTTTGATGCAGTGTATAATTTCTCTGCATGGTACACCATTTCGAAGACAGCAATGCAGAAGCTCCAACTCTTCGAAAGGAAAATTCTGAGGATAAGCACCCGACCAACCTTCGATTGACAGGGACAAAAGCATTACAGCAATGTAAGAATCTACGAAGAAGCCAATATCAAGCCACTGGACCAATTTCTCGTACAATTGACAAAGAAGCTCTTACATAACACTTTCAACCACTCTAACCCGCTGATGAGAAGGATGACCACCCAGGAACGACAACCAGAGCCTAGCCTAGATACCTTAGAGCTTTGGATAAGATATTTTGTGGGGCTATGTTAAGGCTCATGTCTATAGCGACAAGCCCGCTTCGATTGACGCGCTGAAAGCCAACATTTATTCATGAGATACCAGCCGAAATGTTAGAAAGAGTGTGCCAAAATTGGACTAAGCGGATGGACCATTTGAGGTGTAGCCGCGGCCAACATTTCCATGAAAAAATCTTCAAACTTAAAATTATATCGACCTTACTACCGATTCAAATAAAGATTTCATGCATTTTTCTGAATTGTATGTGTTTTTTTTTTTTAATTTCCGATAGCTCTTAAAAAATCACTCGTTATTTGAAACAATTCTTCAGAAGTGAATTATCTTAAAGCCAGATATACAGGGTGTCCGCCGGGAAGGTATACTACTTTGTTTGTTTATAATTTTTGATTAAATGAAAGAAAATGGATCTTATATTGATAAATGTTTTATTTAATGTCAGCAATTATGTATGGAATACAATATCAGATAAATGTCCGCCTCTGTTAGTCTCACAAATGCGAGCCCTTTTGAGCACATTTTTCATTACATTCTCACACATTTCACGCGGTATTTCATTAATTTCTTCACCAATATTTTGTTTGAGTTGCTCAAGCGTTTCTGGTTTGTTTGCATAAACCTTGCTTTTCAGATATCCCCACAAAAAGAAGTCCGGAGCAGTCAAATCAGGCGACCGTGGAGGCCAATCAACATCACCATTTCTTGAAATAACTTGTTGTGGAAAGAGGTCTCGCAGTAATTCCATTGTAATCCTGGCTGTATGCGATGTGGCACCGTCTTGTTGATACCACATGTTATCCAAGCCCAAAGCATGCAGTTGTGGCATTAAAAAGTTTTCAATCATATCACGATATCGCTCCCCATTCACAGTTACCGTTACGCCGTTTTCATTTTCAAAGAAGTAAGGTCCAATGATTCCTCCTGACCAAATTGAACACCAGACTGTATTTTTTAATGGATGCAAAGATGACTGATGAATAATTTGAGGGTTTTCCATTGCCCAGAACCGACTATTCTGTTTATTCACATATCCATTCAAATGAAAATGTGCCTCGTCACTCATTATGATTTTTTCATTTTTTCGTCACAGTAATCGATGATTGATTTTGATAAAATGTTTTAACGATTAAAACGCGTTGGTTTATCGAATATTTTTCCATAATTAATTTGCCACGTGTCTACTTCACGACTGCCAAATATGAACTGTCAAGACTAATGTTTATCAAAATGGCGGCAAAACAAAGTAGTATACCTTCCCGGCGGACACCCTGTACATACGTTGTTCAAATGCAAAGCACGTGCAAGTGTATTAGTGAAAAAAATCACACGTATAGATTGGGTGTAGGTTTGATGCAAAATCAAAATCTTTTGATTTTCCTTCAAACAAGGGTACTGCATTGGAACCTCAAGCAGAATTTACTAATACACTTGCACGTGCTTGTCATGCACGTGATGTCAAACTTGACATCAAAATAATCGATCATTTAAAAATCGGTTTGATTGTGATAAGCTTTTTGTTTGCTGTACTATAATTTATAACACAAAACATTCGTGTGACCGCTTTATTCTTTCATAATACAAAAAGTAGTTTAACTACTCCAAAAGATTTTATCAAAAATTATAGAAGGTATAAGTAAAGAAATTAATCATTATTTTACGATTAATATCAATCGAGTGGCTTTTGATTTATCAATAAAAAGTTGACATTGGTTAATCCATTAGTTATTGAACATTTTTTTTTTTTATAATTTTTGCGGTGACACTGGGATCAATCAATCTGTTTGACTAAATTTAGTTTAAAAAATTCTGTGACTTTGAAATATTGCACCCGAAAATTGGAAAATTCGGGGAGAGTACGATAACTTAGGCGCCAAAAATTGATAACGGATTTTTGTAGAAGGGTCAAATACAAGCGTTTTTTACTATCGGAGGGGGGGTCTATCTTGCCCCGTTTAGGAGGTAGGGGCGATTTTAGAAAAAAACGACTTAAATTGAAAAAAAAAATATTAAAAAACAACGGCAACACTTACAATACAGTACTATACCGGTTTTGAAAGCCAGAGGTTTGTTCTATAATCTTAAATTTATATTAAATTATTTATGTCAATAGTTTTTAAAAAATTCGCATGCAAACTCAAAATTTTGTTAAAAAAATGAAAAAAAAAGTTTAGACCAATTTTTTTTCAAAATTGTGAAATGAAGTGCTCAAGGGCTCTTTGTGGTAAATGCTACTATTAATTCTGAATCGAACACAAAAAACCGAATGGTTTTAAGCCTTCTAGTTTTTGAGAAAATTGAAAATTACTAAAACTACTTTTTATGAAATTTTTGATTTTTGATATTTACCTACGGTGATTTCATTTTGAGGATTAATGTTAATGTGGTTCATTTGTAGGTAAAGTACAGCAAATCATTTAGCGTTACCAAGAATGCACCACGAGGAGGTAGAATTGCATGGCATTCTGCGTCTCAGTCAGTCAGTTTGTGAGTAAGTCAGGTGTTAATTAAAAATAGTCAAGTCAATTTTTCAATGTTCAATGGTTTACAGGTATTTTGATCACAAAAGAGATATTTATAGCAAGCCTCCCGAATCTCTAGCCAATATTGAGGCCCATGGAAAAATGTGCCAATAGATGGGTTTATTGTATTCTTACAATTTTTGTCACCTTTTTTTAGAGCTTTTTTTGGAGCACCGCCACATCCAACCGAACTTGAAATTTGTATGTTTTTCTACCTTTATCGGTAAGTTGCAACACAGTGGGGGAGTTGAAGCTTTAGTTGGAATTAGACCAATTTCTTCTAAGAACGCGATGCTTTTGAAATATTTTTTTTGAAATATTGAAAAGTTATTTAATTTAGGATGAAGTAGTGGATGCTTAGTCGCCATTCTTTATTCAAAGAAAAAAATGCTTCACTCTTACAAATGTTGAATAACGAATGACCTTGGTAAACAATAACCTGTACCACATAAGCATTAAAAATGTTAGACACAAACAATAAACATACATATTAATTAAGGAATTATATAAATTTGCTGCATTCGTACAGTAGTACCTAGGTAATGTGAATTTTTCATAATGTATTAAATTTTCATGTCTGAACATTTTAAATGTGCAACTTTGGGCTACGTACATACATATATTTAGTATAGACAATGGATATAGGCCATAGGGAGAATTCAAAGTTTCTTTAAATCCAGATTCTGTAAATGTAAACGAAACCTTGCATACACCCAACCTCGCACCTACCATAAATCCTATAGTGTGTCCTGGCAGGGGGGTTGCATACATATCTCATTGTTTATACGCCGTAATGTGTAAGCAAGCAAAAAAAGCAAATATCCCATAAAAAGTAGTTTTAGTTATTTTCAATTTTCTCAAAAACTAGACGACATAAAATCATCTAGTTTTCAGTTTTCGAATAAGAATAAATTAGAGCAACGAATCTTAGGAAAAATAATAATATATAACCTTGCAGTTTTGAAAAATTAAACTTTAAACTTTTTTTTTTTTAAGTTTGGAGTTTCTACTTGATTTAAAAATTATCTAATATATCAGAGTATTGGCTTTAAAAAAAGGTATAATACTTAATTGTAGGTATTACCGTTATTTTTTAATATTTTTGTTTCTATTTTAGTACCTTTTTTATCAAATTGCCACTCCCGCCCAAACGGTGGGAGATAGACCCCCCCCTCCCATAGTAAAAAAAATGCTTGTATTGAACTAGTCTACAAAAAACCGTTATAATTTCTTGGCGCCTAAGTTATCGTACTCTTGCCGAAAATTCAAAATGCATGCAGTTTTTAGAATTCCTCAATCAAAAGTTCTGTAAGCGACAATGGCACTTTTTTATTATCAACTCGATTTTGTTTCACATCATTTACAGAATTCTGAAATCCGGAGCTTTTTTAAATTAGTTGTATTTTAGCTCTGCTCTATCCAGTCTTTTTGACCAATTGTGCTGGTTCTTCTTCGACTGTTCATTGCCATGTTTCTACTTCTAGCAAGTATTAATTTTGTGGAAAACAAAATTCGAAAAAAACAAACATAACTATATATGAGAATAGAGAAGTGCAGTGTTGTTTTTTTTTTAATATTGTCTGTTCTAGGGCTTTAACGGTTAGACGAATTTAATTTAAACTTACTGAAGGATATTTTTATATGATTTTCTAGATGAGATATTCGTATTTTTACCTATGGTTACCTGAAACTGGCGTTTCACCTCGTTAAATACTTTTGACAGGAAGCAAGTCCAAGCGGACGATAGTTAGAAGGGAAAGAAGGTAATAAGTTTCTGTGGAGTTTGTAGAGCTAACACCTAATGGAACCTAATCGATGTAATTCATCTTCAGAAAACCATACCAACGTGATATTCCGACTGAAGGTTGGTACGCCCAAAATCAAACAAAACTTTAATGCATGATTAAGGAAACCGAATAGAGTGAACTAATTAAAATCATCCCAGACGGCAGTGTTCATTTCGTCTGGCATTAAATCTTATCCTGATAACTGCATGAACTTGTTGCCATTTTAGACCTGGATAAGCTTATCTATCAAATTCGGTTTGATTGGTAAACTAAATTAATCTCCAAATATTTTAATTAAGACAATTAGTAAAAGCCTTGCCAAATTTCTTAATCCAAGTGACGAGAAACGAAAATAAAGCGTTTTTGGGCTAACGACTTATATAAGAACATGTTACTTATGTAGCACGTTACTCTGAAGCATTTTTATCAATAGCCGATAAGAATCTTCTGAATTGATTTAAAGTTAGGTATGTATATGAATATAATTACGAATACCTACATGAAGTTCTTATCACAAAATTTCGCCAATTTTTTGTTTGAATTTTTACTTTTGACTCAAAGTATGATAAGACTGTTATTATTGACTGACAACAAATGATGGATAGTATTTATCTTAAATGAAATTTCCAAAAAATCGCACCTCTGCGACTATAAAAGCCAAATAAAATGAATAAGCAAACGTAACACGCTTTAAGCTAAACGGATTATGAAGACTTTCGCGATTGTATTCCTTAGCCTAACCGCAGGTAAAAAAAAATTATATTCCCTTCAACATATTCTAATGTTCTATTTCAAACTTTCGTTTTAAGTTTTGGCACTTCCTTTGGAAAAAAGCCTTAAAGATGTATCTACCGCGGAAGGTTGGTTCGTGCCTCAGCTTGATGGATCACTAAAATGGATGACAATGGAGGATGCAGAAATGGATGTTCGAAGCGATGAAAGGGGAAGAAAGGCTAAGGCTCTTGTTGTAGAGTTTTACCTTTACACGAGTAAAAATCCAGATGAACCTCAACAAATCTTTATAAACGATATTGACAGCTTGAACACATCAAATTTTAACAAAAAAAATCCAACGAGGTAAGACAATGATTGTATCTTGTAAATATGAGCTTAACTTAACATAGCTGTATAGACGTAAAAATAAGGAATTGATATTTTTAAAAATATCTTATTGAGATTAACATTTTTAAGAACAGAGATGCTTGCCCAAAAATGTTGTTTGACCCTTAAGAATGGATTGGGACGTTCGGGTCGTCGGTCGTGATGAAAGACTTCAACATTCAACAATGCTTAGTTTAGAGGTTGTAGTGCGAGATGATATAAATAAGTCTTCTTGCAAAATAACAAGTGTATTATCGAATTTTTAGTTATTAGAGAATTACGAAAATAATGCAAAGAAGTTTCAAACCTCGCCTTATAAATTGGTCCAGTATGCCTCAACATAACTTTAGTTTTTGAGGCATAGTGATATTGTAGCAAATCATCAGTTTGACGGAATACCTGGATCAGCACTTCATATTTCACTTGCGAAGGGAGTTAGTGTTTCGAATCAAAGCGTTTGTATATAGATGGGGAAATTTGACTTACTTTGCTATATATCTAGGAACCAAATCTTGATCTTTTTTTCTAGAAGTGATTTTAAAAATAATGCCTATATTCTCTTATATGTATTTGGATATTTATTTCCATTCATATCCAAAAAAGAGTTACACTTTATTTTATACAATATTGTTTTTTCCTATTTTAGATTCATCATCCATGGTTGGCAAAACAACTACAAGTCTGCTGTGAATAGAGAAATCCGTGATGCATTTTTATCGGTTGGCGAATACAATATCATCTGCATAAACTGGAGTAACAAGGCGAGCAAATTAAATTATGCAACCTCAGCAAAGAATGTCCCTGATGTTGGAAAACTGGTGGCAAAGATGATTGATTTCCTTATGACCAAACAAAAAATGTCAATCAAGACCCTTAATATCATAGGTCACAGTTTGGGTGCTCATGCAGCTGGATATGCTGGGAAACACGTTGCAAATGGAAAGATCCCTGTAATAATCGGCCTTGATCCCGCATTACCACTTTTCAGATATAATAATTGCGATGAACGTTTGTGCGAAACTGATGCTTCATACGTTGAATCAATTCAAACTAATGGAGGCTTATTGGGATTTCTTGAGCCGATTGGGAAAGCTGCTTTCTATGCAAATGGTGGCAAATCACAGCCTGGATGTGGTATTGATATGTCTGGAACTTGTTCGCACTCGAGATCATACATTTACTATGCCGAATCAATCAGGGAGAATTACTTTAAAAGCAAAAAATGTGAGGATTGGACGACAGCAGTTAAGAAGGCTTGTGAAGATAATGCTGCATTTACAAAATTGGGTGATCCCAAAAATTACAAGCATGCGTCTGGAACATATTTGACGCCAGTCAACAAGAAAGCTCCATATGCTAAAAACTAACTAGTTTTGGTGTGATATGGACAAATATATAACAAATAAAAATCTTGAATAAATAATGTTAAGTAGTGTACTTGTAAGATAAATATGCTGAAAAAATTGTTTTAAATTTTTTATCAATAAAAAACTGTAAGTTTCTTATAAAAAACTTGGTTTAATGATGAAAGTTGAAATTGAAAAAGGCGATAGAATGAATACGAGATACTTTAGGTTCTCCCATCTGGATTGAAAAAAAAACTTCAAGAACTGATCTCACAATTTCTCGGAGAGGAATTAATATGAATAAGTAAAACAGACTTATATCCCTTTTAAATTTTATGTCAATATTAAAATTCAGTCCATAAACCTAGGGTGCAAGAGCACCGAAAGCGCTCGAATGCTCGCTTTTATAAAGCCAGAAGTGACACTTGCCATCATCTCTATTAAAAGCAATATTGCTCAATAAAATATGAGGACGTGATTTGAGTTGCCAAACAAGAAAGAGTTTTTCAACTAAACGGTGGTTGTGTCACATTACGTAAAAGAATCTACAAATCTAGGTAAAAAACAAACATTTTATAAAAAACAGCTGTTTTGTGACAGCTTCAATTTGTAAACAACATTTGGAAGAAATATTTTTAAATCTGTTAAAGGAGTTATGGAACATACATCCTTCCCGGTCGTCACAAACAAACGAACGGTAAGCGTGAAAGGAAATCGTACATTATATTTTGATCAATATAAAATTTCTATGTCTTAGGCCTTTGTATATTCTAGATTTAACAAATGCAGTAATAGTCCAAGGAATGTTCCACAAATATAATGTCAATGGCGTAACATCAAAAAGCAAATAATAAAAGCAGCGTCAAACTACAGGAGAGAAAGGGGGTCAATTGGAGGTGGTGCAGCTCCCAAATCACCGAATAGCAATGAATTTTAAGCAATAAGTTTGACAGCGATGCTAAAAATAATATACATTCAATTGAGAATGAAGACATTGAAATTAATGGAGATGTTGAATTTTTAATTGAAGAGATGAAGGAAAGGACATTCGGATTCCTCTCCATGAGAGTAAGGAGCTTGAAAAATTAAAAACAAATCTTTTTTAGTGTTTTGTCTCCAGTTGCGCGGTTTTGATAAAATTTCAATATAATAAAATAAACTAAATAGAAAAAATTTATTTTTATGTTTGTTTTATTTAAAAATTATAAATTTACACAACTTTATTATTTAAATTTTTACGACGCGTTTCGGAATTAAATTCCATCATCGGGTTCAAATGACATGACCGTTCCACTGTGTCATCTAAGCTTTACAGTCCGTTGTTGTTGGCTGATGTGTGATGTTGTCTCTCTTGTTTATTAAGACAAATAAACATATTACAGAAATACTTAAACAACATAAAGGACAAAATAAAATTCACTGCTGAAATTGAACAAAATAACGAAATAAATTTCCTAGACCTTAACATAAAAAAGTGCAATAACAAATTACAATACAAAGTCTACCGAAAACCCACCACCACTGACATCACCATCCACAACGATTCACATCACCCACAAACACAAAAAATGGCAGCATATAATGCAATGATCAATAGATTATTAATAATCCCAATGAACGAAAATGACTACAAGGACGAAATCAACACAATAAAATACATAGCCCAAAGAAATGGATATAACGCACAAATAATCGACAATTTAATCAACAAAAAGATATCAAAAAGAAAAAGAGAAAATAGACACAGCAACAACACAACACAACAAATGCCAAAATATATTTCCATAGAATACACTAACATTTTACCACAAATAATTAGCAACCAATTCAAAAAACAAAACTACAAAATATCATTTAAAACAAATAATAACCTATCAAAACGTTTACAACCTAAAAAGAATTTTGACAACAAGACAAGCACTGGTGTATACAAATTGACTTGCGACAATTGCAACAAATACTACATAGGACAGACAGGGAGAACTTATCTCGACAGATTCAACGAACACAAACCCAACAAAAACACCAAATCTAACTTCGCTACACACCTGATGGAGACAAACCACAACTATACTAACTTCGACCATAACCTAACCCCCCTTCACCATTGTAAAAAAGGAAGACTACTCGACGCCTTGAAAGAATTTGAAATTTGGTACAAATCTTACAAGTTAGAAGAAAACAACACATTAAATGACAAATTAATCCACTGGCTGTTTGGATGACTGGCTTGTTAAACGAAGAACTGGTGGGTGTTTTTAAAGTTAGTTAGAAAACAAGTGTTTTTATTTATTACTTTTTATTTATTTAATGAGAAACAACTCTTTACTTTTGCTGCCAAACTTTAACTAACTTAAAATAATTTTAATTACATTTTATTGAGATGGAATAACGGATGAGTCGCGAAATGCGACATAGTAAATTGTGTGCAAGTGATGCACACAATGAATCGTGGGTGGAAGGTTTATCTTTTGCAATTATAGTCGCGATCGCGACAAAGGGTGACATTTGATATTGTATATCCCTTTTGCATTGGGATGATATAAAAAATGATGAATAATATGAATGATCACATTGGGTGGTCATTATACATATATGTAGGTTAAATAGGAATATATGTATATTATATATATATATATATATATATGATATCAAAAATGATGAATAAAAGGTTATATAGAAATATTTATAACATGATATCAAAAATGATGAATAATATGATTATATAGGAATCTTCTTCTTCCTTTGTTCGGCGCTGTTATGATCTCGATGTCGAGGGGATCATAACTCTCCCACGTATCTGCTTCACACTAGTGATCCGCCTGTGGGGTTCGCCGGGTTGACCTCAGAAATCGGCGGCAAGCCTCCCGGTTTTGTATTGTTCCATTTCTGAGGCCAACTGAATGCTGATGTTTTTGCATTTGTTTGTACCAGGAGTGTTTAGGCCTACCTTTCTTTTTATTCCGAATTGGAACGTTGTATGATATTGCCTTTTTGACGGGGTTCTCAGGATCTCTCCTTTGAACATGGCAATACCAACTGAGTCGGTCGTGTTCAATTTTTTGGGAAATGGTATTCTTAACATGAAGGCTTCCTCGGATCTTCGTACTTCTAATTCGATCAAGCTTTGTAACTCCTGCTGTCATACGAAGCATCTTCATCTCAGCTGCCGTTAGCTTACTCTCATACTTTTTGTACATTGTCCAACATTGTGAACCGTATGTGAGTGCTGAACGCACAACTGAAGTGTAGAGCTTTCCTTTCAGCTTAGGGGGCATTTTTCGGTCACAGAAGATAGCAGAATTTTCCCGCCACTTCATCCACCCTACGCTTACGCGATGATTGATATCGTCATCACAAGTAGCTTCGTTATTTATCATAGACCCCAGATATTTAAACTTTTCACACTTGGGAAGCACTACTACATTCAAATAAATGTCTGGAATAGGCCTGTGTGGATCAGAATATAGGAATATATAACAGAAGGAAGAAAATGACTAGTACTGACATTGAGGTTGCATACATAAGCGAGTTATCAGAATACAGAAGTTTTCACAGCCGGCTGGGATGGGTTGGTCTGATGTTATCAGACTGTAGAGGAAGGGGCCAAGTTTTGAACCTTGTTGAAATTCGGCTATGTATGATGCTTTTCATAATTAATGAGCAGTTTCCAAATTGCACAAAGAAGTTGCTGGAAAAAAGAAATGAAAAAAGAATTTTTATTAGTGACGGGGGTGGATGTAGCAGATGAAGTTTGTGTATAAGAGCGTCTAATCAGACGCTGTCGAATGCTTTCTCGACATCTAGAAAGTTTCCGATGGTTACACTATGACTGTTGAGGGCATTGGTGGTGTCATGCCGGAACTTCAGAAGCGGGTGTAGTGTTAAGTTCTTCTCTCTAAAGCCAAACTGGATGTCAGGTATTTACATAGTTATTCTCTCTGCAAAACTTCTTAAGTTTCCTTAGTATCAGCTCTTTTAAGAGCTTGGTTAGGTTGCTGAAGAGTGATATTGGCCTGTAGTTAGAGATCATGTCCCTGACACCTTTCTTCTAGATCGCCACAATCTTTGCAGTTTTCCATTTTTAAGGAAAGAAGTTGTTATTGAAGCAGTTGTTCAAGATGTTGGTTAGAAGCATCAGGACTGTCTCTGGCATCCTCTTTATGATATAGTTGGATAGCCTATCTGGTTCGTTTGAGTTCTTAGGCCTGAAGCTACTGATTTTTTCAGCTATTTCTTCTAGGCTGCTCCGGTTTGGGCTGTCAACTGGGTCACTCACTGGATTGGTGTCGCTGAATATCGTTCTATTCGTGTTTGGTGCCAGTGTCTGTTGGATGGAATCCTTCACTTCTTTAGGGAGTTTATTCCGAAGTCACTCCTTCTTAAATACATTTTATTGTTCGATTTATTTGGTTATTCGTTCTTCGTAATTCTCACAATTATATAAAATGGACTGACATTTTGAAAACAGAGTAGTTCACGTATAAGGCGCGAAGCTTATTTTTGGTGCCAATGTCAGTAAATATGTCGGTAAATAGATCCTGCCATACAGCATAAAACGTTTCCGAGACGGTTTTAAGCTATTAAATGTTCTTTTAAGAGCTTAAAAAAGATTGTAATGAGATATTAATTCATTCAATTATGGGTATTATTTTTAACTCGGTATCATTTTCGTAGTTTTTTTAAGCCGCTCGAAAGGATGACCTTAATTGCTTCAAACACTTCACAAGGTTATAAAAATTTAATTACTTTGAATCCACTTAAGATGCTACCCACGGTACTGATGTTCAAGAAAACTGCTGAGATAGGTACCTGCCTGGCGACTGAACATACCCTAAGCGGAGCAACGGAGTTGCGTGAGCGGGTGACAGCCCCAAAAGGGAGTTAAAATCCTGAGAACCCGCGAAGCGGGCCACCCAAGGTACTATTGCTCAAGAAAACTGTTGTCAGAGGCGCCTGCCTGGCGACTGAACATACCCTAAGCGGAGCAACGGAGTTGCGTGAGCGGGTGACAGCCCCAAAAAGGGAGTTAAAATCCTGAGAGCCCGCGAAGCGGGCCACCCAAGGTACTGATATTAAAGACAGCTTTTACACTTTGCTGACATTTATTGATTGTAAAATTCTAAGTGAATATTTGCTTTTGAATTTCTTAGGCAATATTGCTGTTGTAGGCTATATTTCTTAGAAACTACACTTTGTCAGTACCAGCCCTTCTTTGCAACACCGTCTGAAGGAGCTCGTTCTTCTTCATTGCCTTGGTAATAGGTGGCTCCTCTCCTCGTCGTATTTTTTCCACTGCTAACTTGGCAAGGACAGTTTCCTTGCAAAGGTCCGCAACAAGTTTGTATAAGGCCAGAATGTGTTTGCCCGACCACAACTTTCAGACGGCGATGCCAAGTCTCAACGCTATTCTGCGTCCTCGGAAAGTGTTCTTTGCTTGCGGAGGCTCCGGTTGTCCAAAATTCTGGTTTGTACCGCGGTGCGTTGGCTCCTGTACCAACATAGTTCTTTTTGAACCACGTTGCCAGCGTTTTGTTTTCCCCGTACAAAGGGCGTCAAAGTACTCCTTCACTTCATCGGCTGGCACAAAAGCCAGTGCTTTTATCATCCTCACTTCAATTGAGAATTCTTCCTCATGCCCATATTTGAAAGCCAGTCCAAGGGCTTGGACTTTCCGCTAAATGATCTGGCCGAAATGAAAAAGGCAGCCATGAGTCTGCGTGTCGACGAAGAACGAGGATGCCGAGCTGATGATAGCCTGTTCAAAATCGGATAAGATTACTTCAGGTTTGAGTTCGATATTGAACCCACAGGCACACTTCAATAACTGCATCCAAAATTCGTTGTATGACGTCACTGTCCTGTTACTCATGAGGCAAAATACTAATGGTACTAAAATTCCATTAATGTGCCCATAAACTGAGAACAGTTGGCCCATAATCGATAGAACCACGGCAAATGTTTCATCCACGAGCCAGCACTTTGCTTGTGAGAGCAGTAGAATTGTACTCCTTGTGCCCAGAAGAGTATTCATACCCGAAGCATGCATTGTTTCTTCGAGGACAAATAGTTCACCCTCCATTAGCCGCAAATGATCGGGTATGGATACTTCTTCTAGGCTCTGTGGCTCTTTCATATGGCTGGCTCGCACGCGGTGGATTTCTTCTGGGCAGCTTTCGTCGGCAAGTACACTCGGTACACAGGGTTTACTTTCATTACACTATCGCGAATGATAGTGGCAGGGGTGAGAGCGTTTTGTGCTTGTCTTTTAAGTTCGAAATTACCATTCGAAATTTCTTTTTCGAATGCCAGAGGAGCATGGCTGTGTTCGTTTAATGTCTTCTTTACAACGAAGACTTCCTCCGATTTAAAAGTTTCCATACGCGCCTTGCAACGTAAGGACTTCCTTTCGGCGCAGCACCAAAATGCCTTCTCAGCAAGCTGTTTCTCGAGGTGGTATAAATAGCCATCTTTTTCAAGCTTTGGCATGCCACGCTTCGAGTATGTAACCTTTAGATTAAGAACAATTTAGGAAAAAGTTTAAAAATAAAATGAAATTATTTAATATTTCACAGACGGTTCGAGGCACAAAATAACAAATATTTTCTTTAAAATTATTAAGAGCACTTGAGAAAGATCAAAGTTTACTCTGCAAAGTAAATTATCCGGCAGACATAGCTACAAGGAACAAAACATATCTAATGAAAAACAGGCTCATTTTAACACACAGACTTTTTTTCGTAAAAAGATGAGATAATAGAAAAAAAGATTTTTTTAGAGACTGTCAATCTGTCAGATTTTAATACTTTCATAATAACACTTGAGACACAATCGCGGCAAAAACTGGGAACTTAGATATGCTATATTATCTTACAAATACATACCTGAGCTATTTCTGAGCTATAAATTTAATTGTTATTTATTTATTTTAATCTCTATTTATGTATTTATTTATCTGTTCATGTATTTATTTATTTATTTTTGTTCATTAATTAATTAATATATTTATTTTTTTCCTTGTTTTTATTTATTTATTTAACTTTTGTTTTCAATGTTTATTTATTGATTGCAATTGATTGATTTTTGATTAATTTATTTATATAAACTTATATACTTTAAATAAAATATTTACTACATATTAAATAATAAACAAATTAATTATCTGTCAAATTACATTAGTTAACAGACTTCTTAAAAGAAGTCCATACCATAAATACAAAAATATCAAATGAAGGTGTTCTACGTAGTTTTCATTCAAAAATAAATTCCCTTTTCTTTTTGTAAGCCCTTATCATTATTTTGAATTTATTTTTCAGTTCTAAGATAGGTACAAACTTACTATCCCTGTGCAAGCTGTGTATGCACAAAATCATTGTAAAGCCTTTATTCTACGATAGTTAATATATTATATCTATCTATTAAACCCTTAAAATGTATTGCAATCCTTGAAGAAAATATCTCACAACAATATTTCAAGCGATAACCACAACCATCATCATCGTCGCACTTCATCCACCAACCACCCCATCCACCAACCATCCCGTGCACCAATAATTACTATGTCCAACAACCATGTACTCGGTATCCCAATCGCAAACCTCTAGCAAGACATCTCTCATCTCTCGATGTCTTTCTTCTAAGCAAGTCTAAGAATAAGAAGAACTGAAGATTTTTTTCTAAATCTCTCCTGCTCCTGCCTTTTATTGTGCAACTTATTTGGTCCTTCTTCCTCCGTGATCTCTCATGTTAGTGTGAGCGTGTGAGCATTGTCACTGGTCAGTTCACCAACACCAAATAGTGATTAATACAGCGCTGTCGCTTTGTATCAAGAAAAGTAGGAATCGGCGGGCAAACGTTACACGGGAAAACCAGACGCGGGAAATCGTTTTGCGGGAAAACGTAGCCAACCCGCAATTTTTCGCAAAAAGTTGTACACTCCAACGCCACCGTTGAATACCACTGCTGAAGGGATACTGTCAAGTCAATACTTGTTATATACATCAAAACAGAGTTACCATTATCATTCTAAATTACAAGCAAGAAGCTTATTCAACTGATTTTATTAAAGAGCTTTTTTGAAGCTTTTGAGAACAAGTTTTATGAATTTGAGTATGTTGACGTTGAGTGTTGGCGATTTATAATGTAAACTAGGGAAACCCTGTGAGAGCTTTAAAAGGCGACACAATTATGCAAGCCAATGAAACCAGAGTGAGAGGCAAACGTCCTATCTTCCCTGTACTGACAATTTTTGTTTAACAGAGTATAGTGCATTCCACACAACCGCAGCCAACCAAAAAAAAAGTCTGAATCAGATACGGACAGATTGTTGACGGAATTGACCGAATTCAATGAACCCGACACATCACCATTAGAAAAGTTTTAATAGTATTCTACAAGTATGGGCCAAAAAAGGCATTTTCCAAGGCTCTTCTTGCTCTGTATAATCTGCAAGATTAAGTCTTGAAAATAAATCATGCATCATGGGATGCATTATGAAGTTTTTTTTTATTTTTTTCATAATTAACATCAGCAAAATTCTTTTTTTTTAACAACTATTTTTTTGATCTCATACTGTTTTGCAAACACTTTTTACTTTTCGAAAGAAACTAAGACAGTTCTATAAGTAAACGCCATTCGCGACGAATAAAAAAATACATGTGATGTCAAAATGGGCGAATGTTCGTTCATTCATCAGTCGCTCTCATGTGAATAATTATTAAGAGGTAAAGGTAAAGAATAAGAATTTAACAGTACGTCTGAAGTTGGGCCTGTTTTCACAATTCTTTTTTCGTTTGTTTCGTATGTTTGACTGTTTGGGTCAGGGGTGCAGAAACGTAGCTTTATTACACTACACTTCTCCACTTCACACCAAATATGTCAGAAAGACGTAAGATAAAACAACTGAAATAAAGAATCGTGTAATCAGGCTCTTGATGTTATTTTTGTGCTATAGACGTTGTCCACACAGAACTAAACCGCCCGACTTTTTTTTTATGTTTCTGTACTTTATCTCACTGCCTTTGTCAGATTTATAAACCGATTTATAGCATTCCATTTTGCAATGCAATTGTCAAAGCAAATATTATTGACACATGGAGTCACAGCACCTGGCAGGCAGCACGAGAACCTTCAAATGGATAGATTTTTTTTTTCGATTTGACGTTCAATGTATTTCCCATAAGAGAAAAGAAAAAAGTGACTCGAAAAACATTACCTTCTTTAACTAATCAAATTTATATTAACCGGTATTCATATTATGATTTTAAAAGAATAGTAATATGTGTTAATTTCCAAATCAGGTGAAAAATATAGCAAAAAACTTAATGTAATTTGTCTTCGAAAAACGTAAACAAATCGTGTAAGTGAACGACAGCTTTTCGTTGGTTAACATCGTCTTCTGTCAAGAATAAATATTTTTTTTCTATTTGTTTGGTATATTTGTGTGGACCCATTTCAATATTAGTCATTCAGTATATTAAATAAATTATAAAAAAGGACAAATTGAATAGAAGAAAAATGTAAAAAATATTTGTATTGTTGTACGTAACTTAATTCAGATAATTCATTTGTTTCCAGTTTCCACTCATGTCATAAGTCAAGTGAATCTCAAAAAATTGATAGACATATGCGGAGTAACTCAGTGCTCCCAAAGAAGAACAAAAGGAGTATCCTTACACAAAATACCTGAAATTGTGTTTGGTTATCGAAAGAAGCTGTTAGCTAGGAAAATATTACTCAAGATGGGAAAACCTTTGCCGAAATATTTTCTCATTTGTTCTCGGCATTTTAAAGAGCAGCAAATATTGCGTACCAACCAAGAAGAATCAGGAAAACGGAGGTATGGAAGTCTGCTGGATTCAGCACTTCCAACTTTACATCTGCCTAAATCTTCCTTCATGGTTATAAAGGCAAATTTCATTAAAGCGAGAGAACGTCGAATCAGAAGCCAACAGAGGGAAATAATTCCGTAAGTTTGTGTTATTTTTTTTATTATTTGCTTTGTGACATACTTATGTGTAATGTTTGGTGGATATTTTAAAAATTCAAAACAGTAGAAGTGTTTTATACTAAAATGTTTTAAGATACCTTGATTTGAAAAAATTGAATACCTAATTTATTTAAAACTTTTTGCATATGTGTTAAAAGATTTAAGGAAATCGGTGCACCGATCTACCTTGATGTGAAATGGGCTTACAAAGCAGCGGTACTTATATGATTGTTATGTACATATGATTATACATATGCACATATTCATACAGAGTATTTGCATTAATAAAAACGCGAATCTGATATGACTCGAATGTTTGTCATATCAAAATATTTAATTTATTATGACTAGCCGACCCAGCTCTCGAAATTCGAGTGCCAATTTATTTATTTAATTCATTATCATTCAATAAAAGACAGAGAATTCATTATTTTTTTAAATTGCTGAATGCAATGAGAAGTACCTACTAAGCAATCAATCCTGGAGTCCAAAGGAAAACAGTTAATGGTGAACAAACTTTCAAACCTATACATTGCGAGTATTTTGTATTCTCTTTTTTCGCAAATATTTAAAATTCAAATGCAGACATATGTAACTAAGTTTTGGAAATAATTATTGACTTATACAAATACGCAGAGCTTACACTTTTGCATGAATACCCCTATTATTGTAAAGCCATAACTGCAATTAGGTAACTTGAAAAGTGAAATTGTTAAAAAAAATCTGGTCTCATTTTCCAACTCAATTTGAAATTTTATCTCCCATCTCGAAAAAGCAAAAAGTAAATGTTTCACTTTTTGAAAACACTAAGGCTAGACGCGTACATTCAATTTTTAGTTTCGCAACTGCGATTGCCTAAAAAGAGTTCGCTTATTTGTGTAACATATATAGTTATATGCACCTGCGCGGACATTCAACCAAATAGTTCATCTGTTTTCTATAAGCAACCAAACAGTTGTGCAACTAAAAATTGAATGTGCGCGCCTAGCCTAATACATTGAATAAATTGCTTCAGAAAATGACCGATTAAAAAGTCGCCAAACTGAAAGCAACAGTTGTATGTGTGTATTCTTTTTCCTTTTTTCACTTATTGTACTTTTTGCAAAAATTGCCAATTGTAGTTAACGCTTGATGGTGTAAATGGTTCTACCTTTTTACTTTTTCACTTTTTAAAAACAATATTACATGGAATACATTTTTTCAGAAAATCACCGATAGATGTCTGAACTGAAATTGTATGGTGTAAATTATACGCTCTTTTCAGAAAGTAGATTGTAGTTAACGCTTAATGTTTCAAAATTTTATTATAAGAGCTCAAATACTAAACAAACACATGCCTAATATTTATATTGATAATATTTCTTCATTTAGGGGGGTTCACATTCAACAACAATATGTTCATCAACATCAGTCGTGTTGGCGGTAATGTGAACACCACTGTGAACCCACCTTAATGTTTCGGGTTCTGGCTTTGGGTTTTGGGTTTCGCTGAATGGTTTGTTCTGGATTTGACATTTCTAATTATGAGTCAGTCGATTTGACATTTCTAATTGTTTTTGTTTTTGTTTTCCGGGCATTGGTTTGCAGTTTTTATTTATTGTTTTAAACAATTTCGGTGTAGTATATTTATATAATTTTGGCATTCTGCACATCTATGCAAAAAATACTTTCGTTTAATATGTAATTTATGCAACTTCGGTTTTTGTGGGCCGCGAAAAGTGTACAACAAAAAACATGTTCGCCGTTTTATTATATGAAATGTATGACAGTAACTGTATGACAGTATAGTGTAAATGTATGCTCTATTCAGCAACAGATGTCGCTAGTCGATAATTATCTGTGCTAAAATTGTATGAGAGTATAGTGTAGATGTATGCTCTATTCAGCAACAGATGTCCGGGCATTTTTTTGAAATTTTTATTTGTTGTTTTAAACAATTTCTGTGTAGTATATTTAAATAATTTTGGCATTGTGTACATCTATGCAAAAAATGCTTTCGTTTGATATGTTATTTATGCCCCTTCGGTTTTTGTGGGCCGCGTAAAGTGTACCACAAAAAACATGTTTGCCGTTTTATTATATGATATAAGAAACGAAATGACATTGTAAAAATGAATGGCTAGCCGAATCGTTTTTTGATGAAAAATCAAAATTTTGGAACGTTCTTTGGTGGGTTCTTGCTATTTTATTTCACCTAAAGAAATGGCTTATACCTTTTATAAATCCCCTAAGTATTTTCTTCTGATAAAACCATTCATTTTTTATCCAAAAGAAGAAAATTTTTGGGGCGAGCCAAAAGAACGTTGGAGTATTGGTTCTTGTAACAAAACAAAATTTAATTTTTCCAACCAGTGGGGAATGCTTTGAAAACATAAAGTTTTGAAATGTGCATATTATTTCGAAGGTTAGGAAACAAGGAAATATTTATAATTATATAACAATTTATGACATTCATTTCTTTCTTGATTTAAACTATTTGTGAAGGTTTTTGTTCCATCCAATGTAATCCTCTTTTATTTACATACATTCATATACAAAATGAAGTTTTGTATTTCATTAATTTTTTTTTCTTTTTGCAGTCAAACCATTATCAGCTGCGAACTTCTTCCAAACAATGAAATTGAAACATGCCGGCGCTCATCAAATAATGGTTTTTTGAAACAATATGTATCAACTGCAACCCAAAGTACCGTCAATAAAGCAGATAAATGTACTCAGGTGGGCGAAAAAGAAGACAGACGATTTGATTATTTACCGTTCCAAATTTATCCTGATGATAAATTAAACACAATCCTGGAATTCTAGTCATTTTCTTCAGACGTTAATAGAATTTTGTTTATTAATTCGCCCATCTGAGGAGATAAATGTTAAAGAATTTTCAAACAAGAGCGAAATTATTCTTACTATGTACAGGATAAAAAATAACGCTACCAACGCTCATGTTGCAGTTCTTTTTAACATTAGCGTAAAAACATCAAAAAATTATTTCACAGACTATGTGCAACTGCTTTCAAAAGCCCTAAAATCATTTATATACTAGCCATCAAGTGAAGAGCATCATAAAAGCTTACCAAAATGTTTTCAAATGTTTGCTAACGTTGTCACCGTGCTCGATTGTACTAAAATAAAAACAGGGGCCCTATTCCTGAACACGAGTCGAGTGAGTTTTATGTGACATGGGGAAATTTCACATGAAATGGTATTCGCGAACACGAGTCACTAATAATGGGTATTCCCCAACTCGAACGTCAAACGTAAAATATCGCTCGAGTGAAAAAAGGGTATTTCTGAACACTAGAGTGAGTATTTTTGTGTGACAAATCAGTCATGTTTAAAAAGTTGTCGAGTCAAGTAATGGATCCGAAAATGTAAGTAAAAAACAAACTAAAATAATAGCAAATATGCATATTTTAACTAAATTTAAAAATTATAGATTAAAAGTTACGACTGATAGGCAGTATATGAAATTTTGGTTGATTTTTTCCTAACCCACTCTCACCTTGCAAAGGGAAGAATCCAGTCAGTGGAAGCAAGGAAAAAAGCCGGCGAGTTATGGGAGGACCTTAGCAAAAGCCTCAATGCAGTTGGACCGCCTGTAAGAGATGTAAATGATTGGAAGAAGGTACATAATTATTTGTCATTTTATTTCTTGATAAGTTAAACAAAATGAACTTCGTTTTTGATTCGTTTTGAATTTATTAATAAATCAAATGGAGAAACATAATATTTATTAAGAAACATTTTATTTTATTTAAAGGTTTAGTTCGACTACTTATAAAAATAACATAAAAAAGAAGTTGTCCCAGAACAAATCCCATCAACAAGGTACTGGCGGCGGTCCAAAAAAGCAATTGACATTTTCTCCACTTGAGGAAGAAGTCATCAAAGTGCTTTCGTTATATTGTGCAGTACAAGGTATCCCTCTCGAGAAGAAGAACCAGTTGGTACTGGCGTTGATCCAAAACAGCAGCTGGCATTTTCTCCAATTGAGCAAGTCATCACAGAGCTTTCCCATGATTCTGCAGTGGATGGAGAAGAATATGGTATGACTGTAAATAAAGAAAATCTCTTCGCAGGACCATCAGGTGTTTCAACACCTTTACCTCGCCAGAAGTATTCTGCTACAAAACTTTTACCAAAGCATAACGCAAGGAGATCTTTTCGTGAAGAAATGCTTCTTCAGCAGGCGACAACACAAAAAAAATTATTTGAAAAAGTCTGTTCGTCACTAGACAATATACAAGAACAAAACAGAGAAGCATTAACAATTCAAAAAAGAATACTCCGTTTTCATGAAAAAGCATACGATTTAAAAAAAAGCATTACGAAACACTTCATGTACTTGAAAGGGAAAAACTACAATGCAAAGTAGATGGATTGGATATGAAAAGAAGAAAGTTGGAAATTGAAGAAAAAGACTTTACTGATTCACTTAGTAATTTTATTAATTTAAGCACGTTAATTTATGAAGTTCCTTATGTTTATTTATTTATTAATTTTTTTTAAAGTTTCTTATATTCATTTAATATTAAAAATTGTAAAAAAGTAAATTACTTTGAGTTAATTTGTTTTGTTTTTATATTAGCAAATTGAGTCTCTTAATACATTCCGTATTTGCCTAGCTTCACTCTCACTTTGTATTTGTTCCAAATCCGACCCATCAGTATAATCGTCGCTGTTGTCAAAAGTAACTTCCTCTGAATATTCAACCCCATACGTTATGCACAATGTTGTGCAGTGCAGCACAACTGTTGAAAATTTGTACACTTTTGAGGTGCATAATGTAACACCCTTGCTTTGGAACAGCAACGAAACCGGGCCTTTAAAAGCCCAATAGACCTCTCAACTATATGTACATTTGGCTTTTGAATGTATAGTATTAAAAGTGGATAACCCGAATCGCCTATAAATGTATTCTTTTTACTCAATTTAACTAGAAGTTAGTATTTCAATGCACCTACCTAACAACCAACTGTTCCGTTCTCCATTTCTCCTTCTTTCTTCCAAATGCTGCTTCATATGACTGTGTCGCCAAATAAATGAATCATGTGATGATCCTTTATATTTACCATCGACGCATATCAGTTTCATATTGTGATCAGTGATCACAAACCTAAGATTTAGTATTAGTTAATTTATTTTATAAAGTTTAAAGCAAAATGTTTTCAATACGTACTACCATGACATTAATGCTGTGGTTTCCCTTCCTGTTTACATATAAATGCTCATTTTCAGATGGTTTCACAATGCCCAATGGTTAAATGAGTCTCATCGACACAACCGATAACACCAGGTATCCGAAAGTTTTCCAAAAAATACTCATTGGTTTCTTGCAATGTCTGTTCGGATCTGTTAAGACAAATCCAAGTTCGACAAATTGTTTGTTCCATTATGTCGAGCACTTCACTAAGTACTTTAGAGACAGATGATTGGGATAGTCCAATGGTATAGTCCTGTCCTACTCCTGACTGGTAGGAACCTTGGCCAAAAAATCGAAGAGCCATTGCAATTTTGATTGCATTTGGCATAGATGATGATCTGGCGTGTATTTTAAATTCGGGCTCCATAACACGCAGTAAATACGAAAAAATTATTTTATTTACTCGGAACAGTCGTATAAATCTAAACAATATTTAATTTAAACTTTGATTATTGCTTTATTTCAATTCATGCTTACACGTTGCTAGGAAGCTCCAAAGGATTTGTTGCATCTCTAATTTTCTTGAAATTGCACCTCCTATCCTCATCTGAATCACTATCACTATGATAAAACATCTCCGTACTAATCATTTTCTTTTTGATTTTATTATCCTATATTATTTTAAATTAAATTATGCCACATTTATTTTTCAACAAATTGAATTAAGAACTATTTCGAAATAATAATATTTGTCTGTGACATGTCAATTTATCATTTATTGAAGTTAGCTATGGTTGAAAGGGTGCGTTCAACATTTTGAGAGTCATGTCATGTTTTTGAACCTCACTCGTGTTGAGAAGTACCAATTCTCACTCGACTCGACTATAAGCTCTCGAGTGACATCTTACTCGACTCGTGTTCAGGAATAGGCCCCCAGTGCAATTCCGTTGCTTAACTTGTAAGTAGTGTTGTACCTACTCGCACTACAAAGGTACACACACAGTTAATATATTAATAGGAATAACTCCATCGGGGCTTGTAAATTTTGTTAGCCCTCCAGTCTCTGGCAGGACTTCAGACAAAGCTATATTTAATCTTACCGGTTTGATAAAATATCTGAAACCAGGAGATGCAGTGATGGTTGATAAAGGTTTTATGATTGCCAATGAATTATAGCTAAACCACAATCTCGCGTTTGGTCGGTCGGGCTTTGACATTTTGAGTAAAAACAATAGACTTTTATGAGGCAATCTGAAATGTTACCTCCGGCGTTGCGACCGCTTTATATCGTAATATCGTAAACGTCAGACCAACGCCAGGCCAAAGCAAAAGTAGATCTATTTTCTATTCGGTCGGGCGTTTGACAGTTCACTGTCGGCCGTATTTTGTATTTGTTTTCAAAAGTTGAAAATTGAAGTGAAATAAGAAGTAAGTAATTGAAGTTCTTTTTTATAAATAATTAAATCAAACAAAGTGTGGTTTTGTTTTTATTTAAATAATTATATTGTTTCAGAAATCTTTAACCCGGCTGTATGAACCCTATTTACTTTGAACCACCAAACTATCAACAAATGGCGGCGCCGGCGTGGATAGCGGCACGGTGCAACATCATGAAAGCATTGGAAGCACATCTTGCGATTCTTTTGAACAGTTTGTAGGTAATGTATATCGAAAAAGATAATACACAATCATAATTATCTTACAGACACTTGATTTCACTCCACATTTTAATTCCCTTCCATCAATTACCTACAATCCAACATACATACCTACATACATACATACATATTTATACAGTACCTTAATTTTCTTTTTGTATAATTTATTACAGCAAAGCTGGCCAAGTTCTTTGTTTTCAATTAAAAACTAACCTACCTACCTGCTTATCTTGACCAGCGCACCAAGGAAGGTATATATTTCTTTTGTTTTTCAAACATATTCCATTTATATAATAATTTGTTTTCAGTACCTATGTACGGTGCATATAAACATAAATGCAGTCTTCATTCTGTCTGCAATAAAGATGTGCTTCCAAGAGCAAAAAGTTTTTCTTTGTTGACAAAGCCCTGTTTTTTAGTGCATTTTTAGCTTTGCTTCAGAAAAAGTAGCATTTTAAATACAACAACAATTTGGTATAGCTCCGTATTATTGTTGTATTTAACATGCTACTTTTTCTTAAGCGAAGATAAAAATGCACTAAAAAACAGGACTAATGTTGTTGGAAAAACGCCACCACGTCGCCGCTTGCCGCCGGGCCATGGTAGTTGGTAGTTCAATGACGAATGGCCTTCACACAAACGGGTTCGAGATTTCTGAGACGAAGTTCGTTCGGAATTATAGCTCTTAAGCAGGTACGTTCAATTTGTAAATATGTAGTATGTTATGTTGAAGCTGAACAATACAACCCATTAAATTGAATACATCAATCAAAGATACGCGATTTAATAAGTTACTTTTACTAACTAAATTTTTTCCACATTAGTTTTTGTATGTTGTTTTTTAGCATTACCAGTATCACTTCTTTATTTTCACATTAGCTTTCCGTTATTTTTAATTAAGTATTTTACTCCGTGAGTATGATGCGATTAAATTATGCAAAATATTTTTTTAACTTATATAAAAAAATAGTTTAAATTTGGTTCTACCTCCACTCAAACTTTTAATTACCATTTTTTAAAATAAACTTATACCCGCATGGAAGAACTATCTCGTTTTAAACCAGACTCAAGCTAGATTCACATCAAAACTAACAAGGATAACTTTGTTATAATTAGTTATTGAACCTTGTCATCTGAGAAAACTTTTACCTCAATGGGCTTGATACCAGTTTTATTTTATTAGTTAAGATTGTGTGCACATGATTTCTCTTTGTTTTGATATGAATGGGCACAATTTTATTTATTTGAAAAAAAAAAAAACACGGAAACACGGTTTCGCCTGCATTTTAAATTGGAAACTTCAGCTCACTATCTCAATACGAAACCACAACGATATTAAGATTTTGTTAAGTTTAGAAAGCAAGTTCAAACATTTAAAAAAAAACCCCAAAGCTTAGATAAATAATATAAATACAGAACATTGATACCCCCAGCTCATCTATCTCTCGCATGTGTTTGATGCATACATTTTTTTTTAGAATTGGAGTATGAGGTTTGTTAAAATTATTATTCCCCATGCTAAGTATGAAAGTAAATTTTCAAAAATTTGACAGTCGCACGCGAAGTTACATCACACTTCCATTTTGAAATTATGATGATATTTGGTGAGAAAGTATGGAGGTAAAAAATTGTATAGTACAGTACCTTAATATGAATCTGAATGAATTGAAATGAAGAAAAAATTATACAAAATTCTAAATTAATTTTTTTTCTTCGCAAACCAAAGAATAAGAGTTCTAAATTTTGATACATAAATTCTGTTTTGTCTGTCAAATAGAAATGAAGTCGTCTGCAACATTTCCAGTTAGATTCTGATTCAGAGAAGTTTATTATACATTTAGGGCCGTATCAACAATCAAATTAAGAGCCGATATTAATATTTGAGCGAAATGGACCATTATACAAAGAGCTCTATAAAGTTAGCCATACACGTTATGAACTTAATATTTATGTGAACTCTAAATTATGAACCATTTATTGTACGGAATCTAGAAAATAAAATGCAGCATATATGGTCAGTTATGTATATAGAATCCATTAAATAATGCTTTATTTCGCTCAAATATTAAAGTCGTCTCTTAATTTGATTATTGATAAGGTCCTTACTAATTAAAAGATGGTTACATTTACATAGATATGTGCATACATGAATTTGGGATAAAAGTATTTGGTATGTTATATTCTTTTCAGATAATATTGAATAAGCAAGCATTGAATTAAATCTTCTTCATTAAAACACAAATATTCATTATCAGTTTTATTCAACTATTCTATTTCTTTTACGCTTTATTTATTGGATGAAGAATGATTTTAGCTGGATTTATAAGAGCTAGCTGCGTCGTTAACTATTTTTTAATCCCAATGTATTAACGTACCCAATTAAATATAATATCATAACTAACACAACAATTTTTGACATAATAGAATACTTCCACTTTAGTCTGTGAACAATTGTAAGTGCTGTATGATTTAAAAAGCCTTTCACCTTTTTTGATTCGAATCCTGACTCTTTGGGACATTTTGCAATAAAAAAAAAAAGGACGACTGGATCGCATGAACTTGCTCTTATGTAAAAGTACTTTGGAATTTAAGATACATTTTATAAATATAAAACATGGATTTAATGAGGTAATAATGTTCAAATGCATAAAATTGCCGTCTGATTTCTAGAAAAGTATGAATTTATGCAAACAAACTTTAAAAAATCGTTTTATTATTAAATACATTTTTTATATAAGAAATTTCTTTAAAATTTTTCAAGAAAAAAATGTGTGATGTGAATTTTAAGTATTCTATAATATTGATTTTAGGAAATAATTTCAAAGAATAATCGTTCATAGGTTTTGAAGATATTGATTTTACAAAAAAAAATGTTTTTCAAAAAAAACCAACAAATTTTTTTTCGAATATTTTTATATACAATATTATTTTAAACTTAAGGGGACTCCTGCTGAAAATTTTTGGTTAAAATCCTTAGAGCCGTCGGAAGAAAGTTGTAGAGAAGGTCGAAAATCAAAAAACGGTTCTATGACAGGTACCCCTAATAACATTTCCCCCCAAATTTTTTTTTGACCAAAATATAGCCTATGTCCATAATATCACACCTAATTTTTTGTATCAAAATCGTTAGAGCCATTTTAGAGATAAATAAGATTATGCATTATGGGTGCATGGGGGGTACCGTTTGTTTTAGAGCTAAGAAAAAAATTTAAATTTTTCCTCTAGGGAATCACCGAAGACCCTTAAGTTTGAAGAAAATACCTCCAGTAGTTTAGGCTGTAGTTCGAGGTACACAGACATACAGACATACATTACATAATCGTAATGTCAACTTTGATCAAAATCTTGAGTTCGATTTTTTTTCCAAAGTACCTATATCGCAAGTAAAAATGACTTGTGTGATTTAGATTATAAATCAATCAATAAGGTAGTACGGTAGTAATGCAAAGGTCTTTTATATCCTCATAAAAAATTTTCAAAATACACTTCAATTATGAGCATACGTATATATATTTGAACTGTATCGTGCACAAAATTATCGTTGGGTCTAAGGTTAATTTTTTACAGACCTTCTTATCGTAATTAAGTATTAATCACCAAATTAAAAATACCTTTTTTCGTGTTTTTAGTTCAATCGGTGTGTGGTCGAAAATAATTATTCTTCTCGTAAGCACTGCTGGAGGTCGGCCATTGTATGGTCAAGTTGAATGAAGTATTTAAAGATTATAAAGGAAGACTGAATTACAAAGATGCATCGTAGGAGCCAACGTATCAAATTGCCTTGAGACTTTGACCGTCGAAATCTTTTTTTACCAAATACTTTGTAAAGGTTGTGTAAGGGTTAGGGATTAAGACAAAAAAATGGTTGACGCAACTGTTAGGATTTATATTATTTACTAAATGTGAAAAAAGTGGTGTGTCAGCTCGTGTGAGGAGAGTCGAGTTGAGAGAAAAATATCTTAAGTCTAAAGAATGAATGAAATGGGCCTTATTTACGAAAGTGCCTTACACTTAACCGCCGAACTCTATTGTTTCGTTTTTTTTTTTTTTTTTTTTAATAAGGACTTTCTTTAACACATCGCGTTAGCCTATAGAACTATTAACTAATACGTGCGACCCTATCGTATACTTTATTTTCGAATGATATTGTTCGCATGTTTTTCTTGTATAAAAGTAAAACATCTGTCGCGGACAAGAAATCTTATGGTGACCAGACCACAGGGAAAGTCACAGTTTTTATATAGAATAGGAACCACATATGTACATAAATGTACTTTTTTTTGCAAATCAATCTGAACTATACATACTGTATTTGAAACAATCTTTTGCGATCAAAACAATGCAAGAAATAAGTTTTATCCTTTGTGTGAGTTGTATTTGTTGTAAATTGTTGAATTCAATTTGTTGAGAAGAAAAACATAATTGCTTTTCGTTAAAATTGTTTCAGAAATATCGAATATGAGCTCATTCGAAGAAAAATTAATAAGCCTGATCCGGGATAACGATTGCATTTATAATACAAAATCCCGAAGTTATAAGAACGTTACGAAACGAGACCATACATGGGTTCGAGTGGCTTCTGAACTAAATAGGCCAGGTGAGTTGGTTTTGTTTAGTGTACTATTCAATTCACTCCTATTACTTTTGTAGTTTTGCAATTTATGATAATAGAATATGAAGAAAGTTTAAAAATAAAATTCATATGTTTAAGTGGAGTGACTGAATATAATACATAGGGTAAAGTTCAAGTGAACTCAACTCCATATATGGACTTGAGCTCACTTGAGCTTTAAACTTGAATCATACAATTTATGATTCATTTTTATTATAATATTTAAGTCATCTTTAAATTTGGTATTGGCAGGCCCTAAAGTGGAATAAAGTATACATTTTATTTAAAATAAATATTAAATTTTTTAGTGGATGAATGCAAACAGAGATGGAAAAGTCTGAGAGATCGTTTTGTGAAAGAAAAAAGAAAATTAGAACTGCCGTCAGGCAGCGCGGCGGTGGAGAAAGCTGAGCCTTGGGAATTTTACGATTCCTTGTTATTTCTAACAGATTCTGTGAAGCCAAGAAAGTATGAATTTTGCCTTGTTGTGACGTTATTTGTTATGTGTTATCTTATCAATCATTTATTGCCCTCAGCATTGACTTTGTTTATTTTATTTATACGTACATACAGAGTGTCCTACAGTAACCGCCACGCCGCAGAAAAAAAATCATTTTATCCCAAAAAAATTATATTTTGTTTTTTCTTCTTCGCTTCGTTTTCGAGTTTTGATGGGTTTTATGATTTTGTATCACATTCCTTACTGTCTGTAACTAAATATTGACCAATTCTTAAACTAGTTTTACTCTTTTTTCTTTAATTGTTTTAAAGAGAGTGGATTAGAAATAAATAAATAAAAAGAAAATAGACTTTTGGACACTCCGTATATTTATAGGTACTTATATAAAAAAGTATACTTCTCCACCTTTCAAAAACTCTCTTTTTTAGAAATATGTATCTTGATTTTACAAATAGAATAACCATAAACTTCGTTTTCCTTAGGTCTAGTATTACTTTCGTGACTGTGATGTGTATATAAGAATTTTAAGAGTATTTTATCCATACTGTTTTGTAATTAAACGTTTTTTTTAGGCAAATAGGAAATTTTGAACCGCTATCGCCTCCGCTTTTCGAAGATGAAAACAGCTCAACGCAGGATACATTGGGCTTTAACTTCAGTCATCCAATATCACCACCTGAACCAGGACCTTCGGCGAAGAAAAAGCGCACTTCTGAGACCCAAGCAAGTGAGTTCTTCGGAAATTTAACTCAAGCCTTCAATCAAAGGTTCAGCACTCAAGAGCCATTGGATGAAAATGATCTATTCATGAGGAGCTTGGCCAAAAAAATGAAAGTCCTGCCTCAGGAAAGAAAAAACAGAATCCAGGAAAGAATGCTGTACTTGGTAAACGAAGAACTTCTTCAACTTAGTTTAGAAAACGAATAAAGCCAATAAAGTCAAGTATACTGTTCAAAAATTATGTATTTCTTTTATATGAGTTACCGCCATATTATTCACTCTGGATTTAAATTTGATTCCATACAAATTATGACAGAATTACGAATTTCAAAACTTTACAACGCTTACGACGGCTTAACGATGTTGTATGAATATCCTTATTAGGGGCCAGTTATAGCGATCAGGAAAACGCATCAGGAAAAAATTTTCAAATGGATTATATGGAAAATTTTTTCCTAATGCGTTTTCCTGATCGCTATATCTAGCCCCTTATGTATGGAAAGATTGAATTAATTAATTTGTTTCACTTTTGAAGGTAAGTTTCTGGGAGTGGACAAAAACAATCAGAAATTTGAAATGTCAAAAAATAGTGAATGATATGAAATTGAGTTTTAATCTGGATTTCACAACTTAAACTTAATTCCGGATTTAATATTCAGCCCTATTACGAATTCCATCGTAATCGGAAACTTTTACGAATCCCGAAAAAAGCTATCACCAAATCCGTTCGTAATGACAATTTGTAGGAGATTTTCCACTTCGATGGATTTTGTAATAGTTATTTTCGGGATTCGTAACAAGTTTCCGATTACGATGGAATTCGCGATAGGACTGATTATTATTTTTTTAATATTATGTGTATTGTAAAAATATGGTACTATGGTAAATGTATTTACTAATGATGTTATATGGGCACTTTTTTAAACAAAATATTCTTGAGACTATCAAGATTTTTTATTCCGCTTTCCATTTCTATTTTTGCAGTGGTCAGAAGCCAGAATACTTAGAAGAACTTCATCAAGGTGTTAACACAAAAATGCATTTTTTTTCAACTTTGAAGTACACCACAATGAAAAAGCTTCTGTACGGTGATTGTAGGACTAAACCACATCCAAAAATAACAAAACCATTCTTGGCCGCTAACGCCCATGTTTCAAACAATTTTGCCCATTCTCCTTTGTAACTGCAATGTTTACTATTTGAAATAAATCTACTCGCAACATTTTAACAACTTTAAAAATAGAATGTGGGTCGGTGGTATAGGGGGCCAAAAAATTGTGGGGCCCTAGGCACTGGCCCACCGGGCCCATGCCTTAAGGCGTCGCTGCTTATTTTGTATTTCAAGAAACGAGCAATGCTTTGCCTGTTAAGACAGAATTAGTAAGTTTACATATTCCTTCTCCATATAAATCAAGTAAAGACTTTCTCATACCAAATATTAAATCATCTTATCAGTAATCTTAATCTTGTGACAACTTATCGTTTCTTTTTATTTTGCAAGTTTTAAAACCTTTATGAAGCCATCAGAAAAACAGAAAATAAAAACAATTTTTTTTGTTTTATATTTTATTTTCGTACAAATAATCTTTCAAAGCTTCTCGCATGTTAGAAGCATTTCGGGGTGGATGGTTCGATCCAACTGGCCTTACTCTAGGAAGAGGTTGGGCTTCACTTCGCCATTGACCATGGTGAACAACCTCATCATTCTTGTCATAATTATCAACAAATTCGGGAAAACAGTATGCAGCATCGTTTAATTTTACGAAGTTGTGTAAAACAACACATGCCTTCACAATTCGGTCAGCATTATCTGGCAAAACATTTAATGTGTTTTGAAGAATGCGCCATCTAGCCACAAGAATGCCGAAGGCATTCTCAATTACACGTCGGGCACGCGATAATCGTTTGTTGAAGTTGTATTCTTTATCTCCCAACAGCCTTCCTGGATATGGTCGCATTAAAAACGTTTTCAGCGGAAACGCCGCATCACCAACCAAGAAGTAGTTACAAACAACATTCGAATTCGGAAGAATTGATGGAGGAGGTAAATTAAGCTCTCCTCTTAAGAGTCTTTGGCCAAAAGAAGACTCGGAGAAAATTCCTCCGTCACTCTGACTCCCGTATGCTCCAATATCGACGGATGTAAAGGTGTAGTTTGCGTCACAGGCAGCAAGAAGAACTATGGAGTGATGACCTTTATAATTATAATATTCGGATCCAGCCCTTGGTGGACAGCGAATATTTATGTGTTTGCCATCAATAGCAGACACACAATTGGGAAGATTCCACATAGTATAGAAATCTTCCGCAATCTGCTTCCAATTTTCCTCTGATGGTGGAGACAGATAAAGAGGACTAAGGAATTTCCACAAAACATCAGCCGTTTCATAAATTATCTCTCCCACAGTTGAATAGCCCATTCTGAATATCCAAGCCAAGACTTGTCTGGGAACTCCTTGCGAAAAATACCTTTAAAAAAATCAATTTTTATTGCAAACAAAAATAATTTCAGTGGCAGATACTACTTACATAAGGGTGAGAAACAATCTACACCTAGGAGAAATTGGTTTTCTCCAAGAACGCTTTTCTAGTTCTGGCTCGATAAAAGTTCTCAATAAATCGAATGTCGCCGGTTTCATTCGGGTTATTTTAAAAAAATGTTCTGGATCATGCTTTTGCATTGCATCATAATTAAGAGCAAAGAATCCATCGGTGTCTCTGCTTAAATTGAGCTCCCGAACCCATCGCTGCCTTTCTACTCTTTTTTCCTCGTTTTTTAATGCCTCATACCCAGCATAGCTCACAACTACGAACAAGGAAAAGTCAAGGAGGTCATCAAGATCATCCATATCGGCCATATTCATCTCTTGTTTAAGAAAATAGCTTTACAAATTAACTATTTTAAATGCCCAAAATTTAAAATACGCAATATTATATACCTTGTAAATTAATAAACAGTAACAAAATTTATTGAAATGTAACAATTAAGTAGGTACTTATCAAAGATGTCATGGAAATGTCAGTCAACGCTCGAGGTTTGAAGCTAAATTTCGTTTTACAAATGCTACGGTCGCGCTTTTTGATACACAAAATCGTATATACGATCAAACGCCCATTTAACGCCGGACCGACGAACGCGAGATTGTGATTTGGCCATTATGCGAAGCTGGGATAGAGATGATTCGTCCACAGGTTATGAACCCTGGCAGGGAAAAACAA